>JAVQJL010087550.1:0-15275 GCA_036024295.1 Nannoperca obscura
ATTTTCTATTCATTTCACAACGTATGGTGGTGAATAAGTGTGACTTTTCATGGAAAACACAAAATTGTTTGGGTGACCCCAAACTTTTGAACGGTAGTGTATATATATATATATATGCATAATGCACTGCATTTATATGGCACTTTTCCAAAGGTTGTATGATGTGCCTCTCATTCATTCATTCACAGATGGCAACAGGAGCTACCATGCAAGCCACAACTGCCAGACTGACCATTAAATTGTCTTCTCTTGGTATCTATCAAGCTCTGAAATACTATGGTCATTTAACTTTCCATGATATCTGCAAACATCTCAACTGACATTTTATTTTGGCTATGAGGAAACATGCATTAAACTGCCTGTACTATATAGAGTTTACTGTGATATAATCATGTAACATGTACTATGAAAGTAGATAGGAAGAGGACAGATAAACTGAAGCAGTAGGTCTCTGAAGCTGATTATATTTCAGTATCCACTTTCTTAGGAAGTTTCATTGCATGCATTGGTTATGCTTTGATTTGACAAAGCTGAGACAGCAAATAATACCCTGTAAGTTAAATGACAAGTGATGAATACATTTTTTATTATATACACAGAGAATGTAAATGTAAGCCTTTCACCTCTCATAATGAAACTAAAGAATTTAACAGTGAACCCAGCTATATCAGTGAGTACGTTGACATTCACATTAGTGTGCCAGTTTTGAGTCATGTCCTGGCTTTGATCTTCAGTTATGACTGATTCTGCTTACAGGTATGACTGATATCTCACTGAAAACATCTTTATTATTCAATTGAAACATTTTCAGCAACGATTAATCAACATGTATAATGCAAGCTTTGTTTCTCCCTCATCATGCAGACAAGCTCATCTGTGACTCTGCTGTGGGAATGTAGTTATACTATAAAAAATAAAGCACTGACTTAATTTAATTGAAATTATGTGATTCTAACAAAAAATATGGCATATTTTCCTAGAGCATTAAAGCAATTATGGATTCCCCTCCTTTGTTCTCAAAAAGAAATGATGAATTTACTGTACTAAAAATGGAAAAATAAAAACAATCCATTCTTTCTTCTAAATTATCATTTATCTATAGATTTACTCATTTACTCACCCCTATTCTCTTAATTCTACCATTGTCAAACCTAAAAAAATCAACATTGCATCTACTTTACTTGAGAACGTTTTCTGTAAAAGGAACAAATTAACTTCTGCTGAAGGGGCTCTAAAGAGTTAATGATTTTTTCCCTGTATTCTTTGAATGAAAGGCTCATTTTTTTATTTTACTGGTATGTTATACTGAATATGGTTTCGTTTTTTTCTACCAGCAAATAAACAGGTAATTTTCAGCAAAACCAATACCTTTCCAGAGCAGTGCCGGTGCCCATAATAGACTGATACCTGGATATTCCTCTAGAGGGAGCACTTGTCTTACCATTCGTTTCAAAGGCTGCAAATATCTCCCACAGATCCACCAGATACTGTAAGTGTTTTGTATTTTTACCCATAAAAAGTCACATTTACACTTACACTATAGGTTTAAACTACAAACAAAATAGAATGATGAACTAACAAATCATCATTTAACAAAATGCATAAACAACATACACGTTTATAACAGTGAGCCCATAAGATGTATTGGTATGTTTCTAGTGTGCCACTAAACACATAATTCACTACAGCAATTTGGCCCAGTTTATTGCGCAGCTCTTTTGCAGACTATAGTGACAAATGCTTGTATTAGCTGCTTTCAACTGTGATCTATTAGACAGTAGTTTTTTTTTATTTATCATAATGGAGGAACATTTCTGAATGAACTTAGGAAGATGAGACAATGCAAATGTCAAAATCACCAGAATGTCTGTGTGGCATTATAACATGCCCAGAGCCACATACCTGCAGCATACAACAGAGGTCCGTGGGCCCTGGAAAGTTGTGGCGTCTAATGGTTCTTCTATCTACTGTATATCTAACACAGAGCACGACACAAACAGAGCATACAGACACAATAGTAGGACGTGTGGTGTCTTTTGAGTCAGTGCATGTGAACCCTGTGGAAACACGCCTGCAAGCACTATTAGCACCTACCCACAGGGGTATTTTGGGTCCGTGCTATGCAGGGTTGCAGAGGCCTTGGTTTTTGGTGCAATATCAAACAAACCTGCACCGGAACGAGCTGTTAGTTTGGCGATGCTGCTCATGTCTCCCTTGGAAGCAAGTACTTGGAAGCAAGACTCTCAGAGCGAGAAGAGCTGTAATAATTCAACTTTTATTTCACCTCGAGAAACCTCCTATAACCATTGTGCCAAGTTAGGCTACTGCAGCTTAATAACTCACTGTCTCTTTCTGTAGATCTGTGAGCATACGTATTGATAATAATTATGTTTATGTGGAAACGTTGTCCCCATGGTGGCATAGATAAACATGAACAATCATCCTCTGCGAACCAGGAAAGTCCACAGCAAAGTTCATGGAAGTCTGTCCATTGACTCTCAAAACTATATTACTCTTCTTTTCTTTTATGGCACTGTATCTGGCTTGTTATTGTCAAAGTGTCACACATTTATAGTTTGATCCTGCTGAGAACAGAAAGCCCCTCTCCTCTTTAAAAATGGAGATACTTGGTCCAAATGTGCTTCAGATGTTTGACAACCTATTCTGATGTCTAACTGTGCACACGTCAGACTCTCCCTGCCAGGAAGTCTTTTTAAAGCAGTTTCTGTTCCCGCTATCGGTACAGTTCCACATCACACCCCATTGCATCGCTGTTGTTTCCTGTGGTAAGACTGGTGTGGTGTGACAGGAAGCCGGTGTCAAAGGCCGTTAGGACACACAGCCTTAATGAAAGTCAGAAATATTGTCGCCTCAGTACACAAATGTTTGCTCTCTCTCAGGCAAGTAAAGCAATTGGTCTAAAATGATATGAATGCAGTTAATAGGCAAACACAAAAGCACTGAAGCTTTACGATCAAGTGAACCCCTACTTTGCATACTGCAAAGAGCACTCTTGTAGCAGTGTGGATGCTCTGCAACTGAAGATTTAATAGTGAATCTTCATATTTCTTGTATTAGTTTGATGTCAGGATTAAATGCTGCTTCATGTTAAGTGCATTCTTTGTCCGTGCAATAACAATTTGGACTCTTATTGACATCTTTATGTTCACTCATACAAATAATATAACACAAAGGCGTCCACATTTTACTGACATCCCACCATGTTTTATTAATGAGACAGAGAAAGAAAGTAAAAACATGATATACAGATCCCTGTACAGAACAAAGCAAACCTAATGTGCACAAAACTGTATTTACACACCAAAACAATGCAGTGAAATACTCTTTTCACAAAAGAAAAGAAAAAAAAACCCCAAACAGCAGGTTTTATTGAAATGTCCATAAAAAACACATAAAAAATGTTATAATTTGCTAAAAACTGATATTTCAAACAGATATTTTTACTTCATATGCCAACAATCACGCACGCACACACAGTTCAGTTTTTTAGTAGGGCGTAGAATCAGTATCACTGTCAAACCATAAGCATCTGTTAGGCTAATGTGCAGACTGAAGACAAATATCTGCTATAAAAAAAAGATTTAAACTCATTAAAGCATAAATGGCAAGTTTAAGTAAATTATATTTGACCCCGTAAGAAAAATACTAAATTCTAAGTGTGACGTTTGTTTTACACAAGCAGCTCAATTCAGTGGCATCCCCAAAAAAAAGAAGTTTATATTTGATAAACATACAGTAAAAAGAACAGAATCCCCTCAGAAATATACAAACATATTAGTCATGCCAATTAGGAACAATGAGGAATATCCAAACAACAATCACTTTATATATTTTAGTTTTACATCCAGTATTAGAGCCTTGCACCAAAATCTATTCAGTGTTCAACATGGTTTGAGTATGTCTCTACACTAAAATAAAAGCATAAAGTTGAGAAAAGAGGAAGAGCTAACAGAGAAGAGAGAAGTAGAAGGAAGTAGGATGGTAAGAAGGAAGACTCAGACTCAAGAGAGAATTTGTTGAATAAAAAGAGGTTCAATTATGAATGAACGGTACATGCGTTTTTATACTGTATGAGAATCAAAGATCTTTAAAAACTTTAATCCTATATCTACATTGTTTTCACCAAATCAATGTCAGTTTGCATTTGTCTTAATTTTTTGTTTATTATTAGCACTTAATTAAGGAGCAGAGGTGTGTGTAATCTGTGAAGCATTATGAAGGTCTTGTAAGGTCTTGTGATCTGCTTGTATTGGGCGTTACATGCAAGCCAGCATCTGATTCCAAATGTGAATGCTCCTCTGTTCACACCCTGCAATAAGGGCTTTGGACCCTTGCAAAAAAGACCTAAGTAACATTGCAATGTTAGTGTATCAAATAAGCCTTGTGCGTTAGCATAGCCTAATATCAAAAGCTCAGAAAAAGGGGCTCCAGCTAAACGTGCTTATGGAAATTATAGTCTGACAGGTGCTTGACGAGAGCCACACCGTCTCCATCAAGCTAAAGTGGAGCATGCCCAGTGCAAAGCCGCACACCATATCAGTTAAGTGGTGTTTCCCCAGCAGCACCCGGGACATGCCCACCAGGAAAGCCCACAGCACCAAGAGGATGCGAAGCGGCACGGCCAGGACCAGGTGGGACAGCAGGAACTTGGAGACCATGGCGGCTCGGCTGGCATGAGCCGCAGGGAAGGAGTAGGTGTCCATGGCGACGCAGTCCAGGAAGCCCGGCATCATCTCCCAGGGTCCTCTGCGCTTCACCAGTCTCTGAACTCCAGCCACAGTCATGACATCAAGAATGAGGGCTGTCATGAAAAAAGGGAGTTAGATTATAAATGCAAATATATATAGGACAGACAATGCCAGTAGGGACAAACCCGTAATCCTTTACTTAAGAGTATAAAAGTAAAAGTAGTCATTGTGCAGAAAGTGGCCCTTGAACTTGATGATCCAGACTTATCTTGGTACACCTTGCACAATTTGAAACAATCTGATAAAATGCAGCACATAAACTTTCACGAGGACAGTGAAACGTCCATAACCCAGTAACCACCGCTGTGATGGAGTCCCATTACTCTATTGGTGTGGTTTGTAGCCATGTTAGCGGTTGGCTCTAGGGGTGGCAATGTCGGTCTGTTTGGTCCGGACTAAAATATCTCAACAGCTATTGGAGGGATTGCCACAAAATGTTGTATAAACATTCATGGTCACCAGATGATGCATCCTACTGACACTAATGATCTCCTGACTTTCCCTCTAGCACCACCGTGAGGTTCAGATTTGTGTTTTTAGAGTGAAACGTCTCAACAACTAATGGATGGAGTGTCAAGACGTTTGGTACGGACATTCATGTTCCCCTCAGGATGAACTGTAATAACTTGTTTCACCATCATCAGGTCAAAATCTTAATTTGTCCAATGATTTTTGCAAATTAGCGAAAGTTAGCATGCTAACATACAAAATTAAGATGGTGAACAATGTTAACATTATATCTTCTAAACAGAGCTTTGTTAGCATATTGACATTGGCATTTAGCAAATGCCTCACAGAGCTGCTAGCATTGCTGTAGACTCTTAGTCTTGTTAAATCTGTAAACAGAACTGGTCAGACCAACAGTGATACGAGTAACAAACCTCAGTGGAGCAGTGCGCTTTTATCTAGGCATTTTATATTATACAGTGACTCTTCAAAGAAAGCAGAAAAAAACTACATACATGTAAACTCATATCTTGGTGACCAAGAATAACCAACACGGCATACAATACCGAGTAGCATTTGCTTTGAGTCCACATACCAAACATTTGCAGAGGCCTATTATTGCTTCATAGCACTTCCCAAAAATATCCCTACCATCGCCATCTTTAACTTCTGTCCAAGTCTGCCATCTTCACAGACACTCAACCAGCCCAGCGGTAAATATCTGTCAGTTGTCTGACATATTGGCTATGCTGCCCTGCTTCTCATTCCAGTCGCCCACTCTCTGTCCTGGCGGGGGCCATTATTTTAAACTTCCATTCCAGCTCCTTAAAGACGGGCTAGTGAGGTGGTGTCATATTCATGTTCACTGGGGGATAAAAATCTCACTGCTAAAGGAAGAATTGATGGCACAAACGAGAGGCGGCCAGTCTCATTAAAGAGTAAAAAGTGTTCGGGACAGGAGCCAGGCAGACAATGAAACTGGAGAGACGGGAGCGAGGGCAGTTGGGATCTTTGCTGCAGGGGCTGCGGCTGCTGCTGAGGGGAGGCGGAAGGTGAGCCAAGCACAGAGGCATCCTATTATCAGCTGTAAGGACAATCCTGACTGTGGTGCCCTTCAGCTGACTAAAGCAACAGTGATGATTCACTCCGACTCCGTAGGCTTGTGTGACTGACCTGAACGAGGAGACAATTGTGCAACATTTTGTTTTTAATATTTGCTGTTTTTTTGTTTTTTTTACCGTTTCTCTAAAAAAGTGCAGGCAGATTGTGTGACGTTGAAACTTTGTGAGGACAGACAGCAAAACCACAGTCAGCAGAGTGCAATAACATGTTTAAAGTCAGCACACAGTAAGTTTATCATACGATCCGGAACTCCTTTCCCACGGTGTGCAACAGGTGTGGGCAGATCAATAGATCAGGCTGCTGCAGTCAGGAGAAGTAAATCCCACAATTCCCACTGTTTCTCACACTACAAAGCTAAGATGGAGTACTAGAACAATTAATATTTTGCTTCACCTGAGGTTCTTCTTTCCAGCTTCAGTCGGTCACTGATTCAAATTCACTCACTGTGGCCAGCAAATATGCCATAACCCATCTCAAACCATTCATAAGGACTACTTTTGCTGCCTTTCTAATTTGTGTGTTCAGCTCCGTGCAAATGAAATTCCCCCGTCGGGAGCAACGAATTCCCATCTTTTAATCTCGAAGATCTATTCCTTATTGAGATACTGCACACCTGTCTAGTTTCTGTGGTAATACAAAGGTTGTACAAATACCTTCCTAAGATTATTTCTTGAAATAGATGTGGTATTTCAATCTTAAACTAACAGATATATTGAAATTGAATGTACGGTATACAGTAAAGCATTCAGGTTAAGTGAACGGTTCTGTAAGGGCCTCCCGCATGCATAGCTCGACAGAACTTTGTCATTTTAGCACCATTTTAACGTTTCTGCAAGTTGTCTATATCTTTGGTCTTTGCATGCGTGTTAAAAGAGGTGTGCGTGATATGAGGTAAACATGGATTCTTTAAGAAGAGAGTAACTATGGTACCCAGAAGAAGAAACCAGAAAACACCAAAGCAGAACTAAATTGCATTTGATAAGGACGGGAACATCCTCTGCACAGTCAAGGTCTGCTTTTGGAGTCTCTCACATGCTCAGTAGTCTTTTAGACAGTCCCAGTCTTTGTGTGGCTGTGTTTTCAAAACACTATACAGGAAATATTTCTGCACAGTCCATGTGCTCATGACAGCGGACTGAATGGAACGAATCCTGATAGGCCAGTCTTGGCTGATTACTTTGCTGTTAGGTGAAAACAAAACAGAATTTCAGACTGTATTAAATAATAATTCCCCACCCACTGTTCAGTATGTCCATAGATTTTCTCCTGACAGACCTCAATGGACTAGAAGTTATCCTGGACCGACAAATAATGAACAGGCATTTGGGGCTGAACAATGTCCCGAAAACAATACAACAGTGTCCCAAATCCAGAGATTTACAGGCTTCCAATCAGAGCTCAACGTAGCCACAGTCAGGAGATTTGTACTGCTTTTTTGCTTGATAATCTGTGTTTGGGTCGAGACTGTGCGTGTCCATGTGTGCACTTGCCTGCGCACTCTCACACACACACACACACACACACACACACACACACACCTCCCCCATTAATTCTGAAAAATGTGATCTCATGTAGTTTGCCCTTTTCTGCCTTAATATGTTGTATGCACTGCTTTTTTGCTGGATAATCTGTGTTTGGGTCAAGACTGTGCACGTGTGTATATGTGCACTTGCCTGCGCACCCTCATTCACTCTCTCTCTCACACACATACACACACACACACACACACACACACACACACACACACCTTCGCCATTAATCAATTAATTAATTAATTAATGATCTCATGTAGTTTGCTCTTCTCTGCATGAATATGAACTGTACTGCTGCTTTACACAATTTGTTTTACCACTAGCAAAGGCAGATGAACAATTCAGTACTGAATCAACAAACAAGAAATAAAAGTATACTACCTACTACTACTACTACCTTTGCACGTGTTTGTCTTTTTGATCAGTACTTTTGTGTGTGGCTGTATTAGATTGTATTATATACTTACATTACAATATGGAAAGATGTAACTAACTCATAACAACAATGTAAATCAACACCTTTGTCTAGAGGTGTCTACACTGAACTGAATACTGGATATAAGCTCACGATAATGATGATTAAGATACATAAAGGTATTTATTAGGGGGCTATTGTATTGAATTGCATTAGGCTGTGGGGGACGCTCGTACAACAACAGTCTACTTATGCTAAATAGACTAAATAAACTGCAACGCGAATGCCCTCGTTTTAATACATAACCAAACTGACACGTGACGTTCTGCCGGGTTCCTCTTGCAAAGTGTGAATTTGATGCTTTTCTTCTGTTGCTAAGGGAAAATCAGCATGTTTAAAATGCTTCAACCATAACAATGATTAACAAGGGCAGTTTTGAATCATAAAGTGTACGAGTTCGAAAACACAATCTGTCAGCACTTTCTAATATGTCACACCTCATGAAATATTGAATAATTGATAGGTTTGGCTAATAGCTTTATAACAGTTAATAAATCATGCTTTATAGAGCGGTGATAAGCATTGTTTTATGGCTATAATGTTGTGAAGATATACCATGTTAGGAAGTGTAACCCCTTGTATGTACAGTTTTACTAAACCCTTGTGATTAAAAGTATTTTTTTTTGCATGACAGCGGAGAACACCCCGAGGCACCGCTGACTGACTGACCTGCAAAGTCAGCGTTTGCAGGTTTTGACAAAGACCTAACGTGAATGTGACTGTTTCATCCAGAAAAGCAAAAAAAAAAAAGAAGATGAGTGAGTGCACGTCGTTCTGGATTCGGGTGCATTCTGGGTACTGAAGTGCTGCTGGAGTTTGGGAGGAGTTGGTGAGTGTGGTGTGGCAATTTACCAAGCAGCAGGTTGACCAGGACCTCTTGGCCGGCCAGAGTGTTACTCCTCGTGAGACACACGATGGTGCCGATGATCCACGTGATGCCGTGCCCCGTGAGCGCCAACAGGGCGACCATGGAGCGGCAGCCTCCCCACGAGGACGACGTGTAGGCGCACACCCCCATGCGCTTGGACAGACATATGTCAATGGCGAGGAGGGAGTTCATCGCTATTCCCTTGAACGAAGGGTTCAGCTGCATGCAGTCCTCCTCCGGCATCTTGCAGGACTCTCTCCTGTCTTTGCTGCCGCTGTCGGTAGGTTCTTCGCTCGGCTGGCTCGTTTGGTGCTTGATTTGGCCCGGTCGCTTCGTGCTTCCTCGGCTCTCGGAGGGACCGCCGCCGCCGCTGCCGCCGCCGCCGCCGCGGAGGGGCTGTTGGTTCAGCGACATGAACTCAGGTCTGCCCAGGACGCTGTTTCTCTCCCGCGCCCTGGACCTCACATTGTAACTCGAGGGCATGTTTGGATGAGGCCAAGTTCTCCTCTGTGGGTGCGACAAGCGATTGTTAATCTCCGTAAGATAATTCAAGTGGTGCGAGTTCACCACGACAGCGAAATGTCCCAGGATACCCCCCCCCCCACACACACACACCACCACCACCACCCCCCTCTACACCGGTCCTCCCCCTCCTGTGGCCTTAATAGATATATTTAGACCCAGTGGAATGCGCGATGGCCATGCTGTTTATACCACAGCCCATGCACGCAGGGAGAGCGTATTGAATGGCATTCGCCTCGGCCAATCCGGTGAAACCCGATCTACGGCACGGAGATAAAATAACAGCACGAGCGTCGCGTTGCGCCACAGCGAGGCACAACAACACCGCTAACAGGTGCTCTTAGCCTCTACTGCGTGTGCTGCCGTGCAAAAAAAACAAGCTCAGTGTAGAAATTGTGCAAGACAATACGCAAGGCACGGTGTTGTCATCTTACCAGGCGAAAGAAGAACGCGAACCACACGTCGTCACTCTAAATCCCCCCCATCCTCCCCTCCCATTCTCCATCCGACGTGCTGGCAGCGAGGAAAGGGAATTCCTAAAAAAAAAAACCAAAACAACTAAAACCGTTGAGCGTTATCGTCAACAAACGGTGAGGTCGAGGCAGCCCAGGCAGCGCAGCGCTCGCTACTTCCGGATTCGACGTAGTTTACGCACGATCCCGATTCGACATCCACGAGAGCGCAGCGGAGTTCTCCAAGGTGCTTAAACGGGGGAGCGGAGGAGCGACCCCCGCCACGCTGTTCGTCATCTTAACGCAGACACGGGGGAGCATTGCCCCCCCCCCCCCCCCAAACTGAACAGAAAGCAAATAAAACAAAGGGAGATCATAAATAAACAAATTAATAAATAACGGTTTTGTTGTTGTGTGGAGAAGAGCCTACAGCAAATGATTGATCACTAAAAAGAAAAGATTTTCACGCGAAATGGCCACTGGTACAAATACAACACCACCGAACTAAATATGAATGTCAAAACCTATTGATTATTGATCACTTATCATAACAGATTATAGGCCCTAAAGCTCTTTATCAAATAAACTATATTGGCATGGATGTTGCTGTTGTGTTGCCAAAGCTAAATTACATTTAAACATTACATAATCATAGTAAACAAAAACAAAAAAAGATCACAAGTTAATATTATTATTGAGCGGTTATTAATTTATCTCCAGGTTAAAACATGCAAGAAACACGATCTAGTCAGTAAAAAGAAATGCTACAGCGACACTACTAGACTATAATAATTAGAATACAATGTTATTATTTGTATGTGCGAATATGTGAAACAACTAATTTACTGATCATTGGCCGTGCCTACATTTCCCAGCATGCCTGCCGCTCAGAGCGGAAGTGTCGTCTGAGAGATACTTATAAAGCTGCTTCCCAGGCAGCCGAGAGAGACCGATGCGCAGCGGGGTGAACCTGCCGAGGCGGCGATGGGACGAGCACGGAGGAATGACAGCGCGTGTGTCGGAATTTTAGGCTGAGCCGCATCCCGTCACAGGCAGGACCGCAACTGTCGGCGGCGGTCGAACTATGTGACAGCCGGCACGTGTCCCTCTCCAGAGGCGTTTTATGCACCTTTGTTTGTTTTTAAATGGAAGAATGGATGCGGACAAATGGGTGCTAAAGTTGACCCGGCGGTGTCCTTTGGATGTTGCGGCGCTCCGTCTCAAACTCGACTAGATTCCGGCGCTTGTGGAAATGCTACCTCTCTCTCGCTCTGCGGGACGGGGACGGGAGGGGGGGGAAAGGAAGAGATCGTTTGCAGCTATAGTGGAGAAATAACGGGACCGGGTGCTAAGGAGATAACGGAATTACCTCTCTGACCGAACAACTGTGTGAGCCGCCGCTTCGCTCCGAATTTCCCCAGGATTTTGACTCCGCCGAAGACGCTGGAGACTTTCCAGTCAGTTGTTTTATAGGTAGACGTCTTTTTGCATGTTGGTTTTTTATTTTATCGCTAAAAATAGACACACAATTCGTGCAATTGCACTGCATGAGCACTTAATCCGCACATGTGTAAAACACGTTAAGTATAACGCTCTTTAATCGTTTAACTACACTTTTTTTTTTTAAGAATTTGAGCGATTGCGGATTAAATGGACATTAGGCTGCTCCCCATAATGTGAGCGCCACATCTGAACTGCCATTTGCGTATTATAACTGTCCGACGCAACATTTTTTTTTTGATTATGATTCTCGTCACCAGCTGGACGTAGAGCTTTAGCCATCGGATAGACCGGGGATTAGCCGGTAATGACACAAAGAGCCGCACAGAAGAGAATATGTGGCCACGATGTAACATTAGTGGTTTTTTGTTAATTATTTAGCTCATAATTAACCTGAACCTTTTAAGCTCACATTTCCAGTGGACGCATGTTGCCAAAAAAAAAAAAAGTCAGGTGTTTTTGTTATAAAGCGCACCGGCTTGTAACCTGACAGCGTGACAGCCCCGGTGCACGCATAAGGAAAGTTCTTGTACGTGGGCTTGTTTGGTGAAGTTACGTTTAGGCTACGCATCGAAAAGCATGCCTCTGCACACGTGAACAATTATTAGGCCTGTCTTTTTCTTTTCTGAAAGTTGCTTTGGATCCAAGATGCATGGCTTTTTTCTTTTTTTTTATGAGACAGTCTGCTATACATAAACACTTTTTAATCTCGTAAGATATTTTTCTTTTTTTTTGGGGGGGGGGGGGGGGGTACATGATGTGGATCCAACTGAGGTGATTTTTCTTGCTGTTTCCATGCGTCTTTCTTCTTCTCCAGACCTCTGGACGTTGTTGTGGACTGTGTTGCTATTTAATGCAATGGGCTGCATCCAGAGTATCAGGTGTAAGCCCAAGAGTTTCCGAGACAGTGTCGTCGTCCTGGAGGTGAACAGTTCCATCGACCCCAACCCCACCAGCATCGACGAGTCGTCCAGCGTGGTGCTGCGCTACCGGACGCCGCACTTCAGAGCCTGTGCCCGGGTCTTGGTGCCGCCAGTGGCCGCTAAAGAGACATGGACCATCGGCTGGATTCAAGCTTGTAACCACATGGAGTTCTACAATACGTATGGAAACAAAGGGATGTGAGTATCATCGGCTCTTTTTCAAATTTTTATTTTTTATTTTTTTTAACGTATCGTTAGGTGATGAGCATGTGTTGAGCACATTTGGCTGAGACTCATGTACCAGTAATTAATGAGAAGTACAACTAGAAGTATAATGCTTTGTTTAAAACGCTTTGAGCTCTGAGACTGACACAATTCAGGTTATAATACATAAATGAAAGTACTTTGAAAATGTCATTACAATTACTCTTAACGTTATCAGAACTGTGATCATGGGTGACAGAAACCCAGCAACTATTCGGATTATTTTGTCATATTTGAGGTATGAATTTGAGTTTCTTTCCGGATCCACACAGGGGATGATCTTTTTTTGTATGAAACTAAATGGAAAAGTTAACATTAGGGCTGCAACTGATGGTTATTTTCACTATGGACTGATCTGAAAATTGTTTTTTTATTAAATCGATTCATTGTTCGGTCTACGAAATGTCAAAAAATAAATTGTAATGTCTTCAGATGTCTTGTTTTGTCTGACAAAAAGTAAAAAATCCCAAAGTATTCAGTTTACTATCACATATAACAAAGAATAGCAAATTCCACCAACTGGAACCAGAGACTAAACTGCATTTTATGCCTAAAAAAATGAACGACAAATCAGTTAATCGATCAATTTTTTTGGAACATGTAAATACTTAAAAATATATTTGGTGCGTACCATCCAACTGTTTTGGAGAAGTGCTTTCACCCAAAATAGGGAACTACACAGAGAATTTCAAGGTTGACGATTTTAGGCCAAAAGAAATCCTACAACGAACCGTTCCTGATCTTAAAAGAAGAAATATTTGAACCAGACTTGACTTCACGAAAACAAACTAAACACTTAAAATGGCCAGAGAAGACAGTCGATGCCAACCACCAAAAGAGAAACTTCATTTCAGTCTAAGTTCTTGAGCTGAGTTGAGAGAGTGTCGCTGTTCCTGTTTTCGTATTACAAATAATGCTAAAGTTATTCTTCAGCGGAAATAGTCTTAAGAAGTGAAACCTGGCTGTGGTCGCATTTGGGCTGCCCTGTTCAACGTAAGCATCAGTCTGTGCTGTGTCATCATAACATTACATATTATTATCTGTATATGAGATAAGTAATAGATTTATTGAAAAGTAAAATAAATTCACTGGTTTGGAAGTGCACTTCAATATCCAGCCAGTAGCTCAGCTATCTACAGTATGTGGGCTTGTGGCTGCTTGCCTGCAGGCTACGAGGTACTTCAAAACCTGACAGATATGAGAGTAGGGCATTGTGATGGAAAATAATTGCTATGACCTTTTAGATCCCTCCACTTGTCAATACGCAGTCATTTTGCACCAGCGGTTTTAAACTTGACAAATTCAGCTGTTAAGAAAATTGCTCATGACAGACTCACTTTCTCATCCTGTCTTACTTTCTCTTTTTCCTCAGTGTGAGGGTGTATGTACGGTATGTGTGTGTATGTACGGTGTGTGTGTGCGTGGAATATTGGTACAAATGTAGTGGGTAACCACAAGCTGACATGTGCCCAGAATATGCTTTATCTGTAGACATTGCACGTCTAAGATTAGAGGCGCAGTCCCCTCCCCAACACCCCCAACAACCCCCCCCTCACCCCAGTATGGCCCTGCATGTGTGTGTGAGAGTGAGACAGAGAGACAGAGGCATTAAGAAAGCGAGAGAACACCCAATTCCTCATCTAAAAGTCCAGTATGATCAATGCCTTTTGTAAACTGCATTTCTGTCTAGAGTAATTGCGTCTTTAATCCGAGCAACACTATCGTATTATGAATATTCACTCTTTTATAAAGTGAAGTGTAATCATCATGCTTCTTTGTCAAGTTCTTTTTCAGTTAGTGATGTACGGTTTCCACAAAAAGGAACACGGACACATTGAAAAATATGCAATTTTGAAACATAAACAAAAAAGCAGAAAGATAAAACCCCAAACATAAAATTGGAGACAGTTACTAACTCTGTTCTGTGCTTGACTGAGTTTACACTAGAGGAACTAACGGACAATCAAAGTTGTGCCTTTCTTTCCTCCTCAGTTTTTCAAGATTCCTTCAAAGATTGACTACAAAAAAGCAGGATGGGAAATAGCGTTAAGTCTTTATTGAAAAGGACTTAAACCTGAAATTACAAACAACTTAAAGAGCAACGGTAATCAGCACTCACATATAATATGTGCTTCAAGGCAAAAGGAAACAACTAACGTAGTTCTAAAGATGTGAAATTATCTTCCAAATTGAAGCAAACAAACCCCAAATTATGGAATGACTTTCTCAAAAATCACGCCAGCATACTGCAAATACAGACAAAGCATATATATATATATATATATATATATAAATATACACTACCGTTCAAAAGTTTGGGGTCACCCAAACAATTTTGTGTTTTCCATGAAAAGTCACACTTATTCACCACCATACGTTGTGAAATGAATAGAAAATAGAG
>JAVQJL010087554.1:0-64287 GCA_036024295.1 Nannoperca obscura
CACATCTCTCACCGGTGGTATAATCGGTGATGCACCTAATGCACCTTTTTCCAATATTGGGGGGGACACGTCCCACCCGCCCCCCCCCCCCCGGTTCCTACGCCTATGGTTAAGACTTATGCTCAGGGTGAATGTGAGCAGAGCTTTATGGCTGTTAAATTCAGCAAACCAGTAAGAATGGTAAATTGTCCCACCAGCACAGTCTGTCCACATCCTCACAGAATTATGCTAATCAGGCAAAATTAGAACTGATCAGTGATCTAACTGTCAATACAATGGATGTTCCTCTTGCCACTTGTTAATGGTTTATTCATTCTTTCACTGATTAATTAATTTGCACACATGGTAGCAAAAAGACCCTTGATCAGCTTGTTTCCCTGTAAGGTTTAGTCTGTGATTTAAATGTCTACAAGAGTACGGCCACACTACAAAAATATTTAAACCGTTGAAACCTGACTCTTATGGTGCATGCTGGCGCACTAAAATGGCCTACTAGGACCCTTAATGGCACTGAGTCATCAAAAATGGCACTTGTTACACCTGTGCTTTTCCTGCTTGGTCAACACAAAGGCTATGCTCTGAAAGAGGTCTATTTTTGTTAGTGTTTCTTTCTATAATAATAATTAGCCAGTTGAAAATAATAATATATACTAATTGAAAAATATTAATGACAATAATGATGATGTGACAGTTATGATGCTGATGTTTAAGGTTTTTAAAAGCCGCTGGAATTAATATATAGATTAAGGTACCATTGTTGTGACACATGTGTGGCACCTTTAAAGTGAGTTTTGTGGTTATCACAACTTTGCTGTCAACTTTGAAGGAGGCATTCAAAGTGGCATATTTTGCAGAATATAAAAAAACAATCTTACTCTTTATGAGATAGGCCTAAAGCTATTGCTACTTTATTTTATGTGTCTGTTCACATAATCATGTATAATATTTTCCATGTAGTGGTCAAGTCAAGTTACCTTTCAGCCAAAATCTTCTACTTAGGCCTATTTTTGGAGATAATTCATTTGGTGCTAGGTGATTGAACGTTAGAGATTATGAGTGGTTTAGGTAGAAATTTAAAAGCTGGACACCGGTGGGAAGCCAGTATACATTTCACACATTGCGCTAATTTAAAATTCCGGATATATTAAAGTCAAGTCTCTGAAGACATTCAAATGAATTTTAATGTGATGTGTTATTGTTGTCAGTTAATTATTATGCTAACTAGGTTCTCATGCGCCACCCATGGATTATAATTTTACCCGGAAGCCTGGTAGTGTAGGAATTTCCGGTTACGTCAGGGCGTCAGGACTCCATTAGAGCTGCAGCTGTTTTGAGAGAAACAACAACAAAAACGGGCTAACTGACAGCGCTTCCATAGTGACAGTCCGCTCTTAGCCCGACAACGAGGCCTCAAACCTGGAAGCTTAACCTTCATTTCCCACCCGGAGCTCCGCCGGCTTCTAACCACGGCCGCTCTCGGTGAGGAAACTCTGGCCTCCGCTTCCTCCTCCTCCGACTCGGACACCGGCGGAGCGTCGCCGCCCCCGCGGAAGAAGCACCGAGCCTCGGCGGCGGAGGGAGCAGGAGAGCCCGGGGCTTCAGCAGTTGTAACAGGCCTGTCCGGAGTTGTTTTAGGACTTGCTACACACTCTCCACACTCTCAAGCCACCTCTGCCATCCACTTTAACCGAAGTGTAGTCAACAACCTCAGCAGCAGCATGCAGGCAAACGGGGCAGGACAGGGACAAGATTCCTCGGAGATCTCCTGCCTTAACAGCGCACAAAACGGGGAGTCATCCTCGGCCGGAGGAACCCACTCCAATGGGCTTCTCTCCAGCACAGACAACGGGAATAGTGTTGGTACCAGTAACGGGTCTTCAACCGGGCCCGGTTCGGGGACTTCGGCTGCCTCCACGGCTTCAAGTTCGGAGGTCGGCTCATTGAAAAAGAAAAAACGACTATCGCAGGCGGAGGAAGATGTCATACGATTAATAGGGCAACATCTCCACGGACTAGGGCTGAAGTAAGTTTATTCAAAGTCGAGGAAAAACCTACAAATGCATGTAACGTAGCATTGACCATATGAAGTGTAATCTATATTACTGGCGTTTCGTGTGAAACTGCTAAACAGCAGCTGGTAAAAGCGCTATTAATGCGCTTGACAGACACAAACATGGGGGGATGGGGTAGTTAGCCTGTGAGCTCGGCAGTTGGTAGAAAGAAGGGGTCCATCTTGCACAATAACAGCTAGCTTGGTAGCTAACAGCACTAGCCTGCGCTGAAGTGGTGTGTCCTGACATGAAACCTTCATACCAACATAAAACAAAGTCTAAAATATGGCTGCTTTACAAGTTATCGTGAGGCTGAAGTATGTTTTGCGTGCCAGTAGCGCCGTGATGCTTTAATTAACGTTATTGATTTTGCACTGAAATAAAAGGCATTACATCATCTAACGTTAGTAACGTTTAGAGATCCGCTGATTTGTTATGGTTCGCAGAGCATAAAATCAATGTCATGACAATGGAGAAACTTGATTTTAGCTTCTGAATTAACCACACAAGCAGGTTTGTCGAGTTTGCAGAGTACCTTTTTTTTTGCGTTTCAAGGCTTTTGCGAAAAAGAAATGCGCAGGAAATGTTAATGTGCGGGTTGTCAACGTATGTTTTCGCCTGGATGGTTAGTGGTTTTCTTTATTTTCCAGCTTGGCTGCCTCTGGGGGGGATAAAATGGTTTTTGCGAGACCGTGTGAGAGGAACATTAATAACTCGGCCACACAATATTAACTATCGTGGTTATGAAGACCGTCCTGGTTATTTTAATATGCCAAGTGCACCCTTTGCACGTCTTGAGCTGTCATGTCGAGCAGGTCTGTCATTTATCACGCGAATCACAATTTTTTACCGTTACCTCGTGGACATGGTAACTTTCTTCGTGGACGAATGTCTTCAATTTTTTTTTTGTCAGCGCAATGTGTCGACGCTCGGTCGCAAACAGTGACGTGCGTGTATTTATTTAAAGACAGCCGTCGATACCGTGGGCGACAGTTGGTCCTGAACTGAACAGAATCGGTTGGTTTCATGGCGGCTGAAGAATGCGCTTTCTACCAGCTGTGTTAGATGGAAGCGCTGTGTTTGAGTCTAATTATAGCACAGTGGGCTTTTCAATAAATGTATATCTGCCTCCCCCCCCTTTTTTTGTAAGTGGCTGTGGTAGACACTGCTGGATAGCTAGACATCCGCAGATCTCTGGTATCCAGCTGAGAAAGTGTAGCTGCCATTACAAGACATTATAAAAGACAGCCTAACATCGCTATATTTACATAGAGGGTGGGTTATGGCAGGGGGTGGGGGCTGAAACAGAGCCCCTATGTTTCAGCTGAGGAAATGCAAGAGAAATCAGTGTGGCAGCCGGCTGGATGAGAGGCTCAACACGGGGCTGCTGCGCCACTCCAGTGATACCTGAGAATGATGTCATCGTGCTGAAGGTGTCAGCCACCTCCATCCCCAACCCACTTTCTTTATTACACACAGCAAACCAGTTTGGTGGCGGTGGTGGTGGTTGTGGTGAAGGAGTGTGTTTAGCAGAGAGGTGGTGTTTGGACAGATGGTCATGGTTGACAAGGCCGAGAGGATGATGTCAACTGCAGCGGAGGCTCGGTTCATGTCGGCAAACCTCCCACTGTCCACAAATAATGCTCTGATGACACGCCTGCTCCGGGCCGGCCTCCTCCAGACATTGTTGGCCGTGAAATTGCCTTCATCCTATTGTCAGCCAATGAAGTTAACATTGTCCCCGTGCTAATGTTATTGTTTGAGACCTCCCACTCAATGGGGAAATGACATAGGTGATATATAATCAAGAACGTTGAATAACCTGCCTAAGAATGCAGCTTTATATAGTAACGTGTTCATTTTTCATTATACTAATGAGCTTGCGTTTATTTGAAATTATATTATCTGTACTTGATTCTTTAGTTTAATTGTTCATTTTTAATACGTTCTCCTTTCTTTTATCCCATCTGTCTTGTGTTTGTGTCCGACTAACTTTGTCTCTCTCTGCTTCTCTGTAGTCAGACAGTGGACCTGCTGATGCAGGAATCGGGCTGCAGACTTGAACACTCCTCGGCTACCAAGTTCCGCAACCATGTCATGGAGGGGGAGTGGGACAAGGTTGGTCTTGGGTTGCCATGGTTACATAATAGCAAGCACTTTGATAGATGGGAGAACTGGGGACCTTCTGCAGGTCTGTTGTCCATATTGTTCTGGAAGATGACGAGCTTGTCTGGTCAAGACACAAGCAGACTTGTATCTTTGCAGATCATCTCACATGACTTATCGACAAAAGCAAAAATGATTCCTTGTAGAATTTGTTGACAAAATAATTAGTAAATTCTGCATTTAGGCCACAGTTGCACAAGCTCATACTATGATTTGTTACATGTTCTACATGCTTTATACACATTCCTGACAAGTACCAATAAAACAATTTTCTTGACCAGCTGACCTTGCTCTTAAATTGCTATTTGATGTCGGAGTTTGTGACGTAGTGTTATTGAAACTCGCGCAGAATTATGTATGTATGTATGTATGTATGTATGTATGTATGTATGTCATGGATTGTATTTGTCAGAACAATGTTTCAGTCACTTATAATTATTGTTTTCTGACTTCTGGTGGTTGAAAAGAATGTTTGGTTGGTCAACTGGTCTTGAATTTATTTTAGTATTTAGTAAAAAAATGTACTTGTTTTTATGCCAACTGAAAAGTCTAGCAAACCGCTTTCTGTCATTTTTCTAACAAAATAACAACCATTATTATGTTAAAATGTCAAAATTAAGGTTCATCAGAAAACTGAAAACCTACCAGAGCGTTACTACAGGATGTTCTTAAAATGTGGAATTTTAAAAAACAAAGTTTATATTAGCACATTTTAGTATTTCATTTACATAATTGGCTTTTAAATTAACACTTTCAGTTGTTGTGTATTTTGTTTACTTGGCAGAATAACTCTCATTCCAACATTTTAGACCTGAGGCTTGTAAAAGCAGACATCTTATTAAAAATGGCCATGTAAATCTTTTGGAATAACGGCCCTATTTCAGAACTTCACGATGGAAAATTTAACACCAGCCATGAGCCAAATGGTGGTCAATTTTTTGATGTGCCAGGTTGGTTTCTACTTTCTACAAACTTTGAAAGCAGCCACTCATTTGATATTTGTTTTGATTCCGGAAATCTGTGCTTTTTTTTTTACACTTATCACAGTGCATGGACACCAGCTCCATTGTTAAAGCCTCAATTTACTCATCTTAAACAAGAAAGTGACCATAAGATCTGTTTCATGTGATCTCATGTGATTAGTATTTTTTTCTCCTGTGCGTGCATGGAAACTGCTGAGCTAACCATTTCTCTATCTGTCTCTCCCCTCCATCTCCCTCCCTTTTGTTTTTGGTCCAGGCTGAGAATGATCTCAATGAGCTGAGAGCACTGATGCATTCTCCCAATGCTATTGTGGTAAGCTCCCCTTTCCCAAACCTGAACCGGGCTGAATGGCAGCCAGTCAGTTAACTGGAGGTTCTAGAACGGTACCCTTTTTAAAATGCAGTTTCTGCAGGTTCTGGTTGTAGAACACTGAAAGCTAAAATGTTCTGGATGACGCCTCGAAAAGTGTAGCGGCGGGAATGGACACTGCATTAGATTTATGGTTATGAGTGCACGATTCTGTTGTTTTAAGGCGAAATGTGGGTCGACTTTGCAAGCCTGATTAAACAAATACACTTTATTTTAGTTATTTGATTTATATATTATATGCAACTAGAGCTCACTGATTGGTTGGCAGCAGATACATAACAAACAATGTTCAATTGTTAACACTGGAGTTTATTTTAAAATATCTTGTTTGATACATATGTTTGTAATAATTTAATAAAACAAATTGCCGGGTACTTATAAAACAATACAATACAGCTCAAATGTCAATGTTGGCTTTAAAAATAATTTAGAATCTGTTGTTACTGCAGGAGTATAACCACAGCTGTGTCCCATTTCCACACTACATAGTAATTCTAACAGGGTCTTGAAGTACGTGTTGCATCCAATCTAAAGAAGTGATCAAATTAAGTGTACTCACTACTTTTAGTATATATTTAGTATTTTAGTATATATGCTAAATTTGCTTTTTTTTTGAGTGGTCATTGATCTACACTGCCCCACGATGCATTGTACATTTGAAATAAAGGAGGTAATCAACTCTTAAAACATCATCTAATTGTGGATGGTGGAAAGATGGCTCCAGGAACACCTTTTATAAACAAAAAAGTAAAATATTAAATATTTTGAGAAAACTATTTGGATAATTTGACATTGGGAGTTTGATAGACATCCGTTAGTCTTCTTTTATAATTTCTTGTTAATAAAAAAAAATAGAAAAAGTAATGGATTGTGTACAAACTGCCAAATATTTGTATGACAGTATTAGTTTGGAAATGGGACATGGCTCTGTCTAATTAGCCCTAGCTAGTATGCAAATTAGCAGACATGATGAGCAAGTGAGTCTTAGTCAAGTGCCTGCTGCTCTGTGTCAGAAGTCTGTCTAACTGCCATTAACAGTTGGGTTATTGAGATAATGGCTGTAGCTGTTGATGTATGTCAGCTGTATGTACAGTGTGTGGGTATCCATTTTAGGTCTTGAGTCGTAGCAGGTTAAATGTTGTCATTGTCAACATGACTTTCACTGCAGCTCAAGTGGGCAGTAACTTTATTTCACAGACCTCATTGGAGAGTTAGGAGATGTGTGTTTTTGCACTCCTTTTTTTTATTTGTAGATTTTTGTGGGTGGATGTTTTCTTGAATTTATGTGCGGTAGGTTTAACTGCTCGCAGCAGTTGTCAGGGCTGCAGCTCCTACTGCATATTTCAGATAAGAATTATGCAGCGACTGGTAAACACTTGCCAGTGGTCTTCAGTATGAAGGAAGCAGGCTGTTAATGTTCATGTGGAGTACCATCATGTCTTGGGCACATCTTGGAGTAGCTTCTGATGATGACAACATGATGCAATGTGCTACCACCATTTTGACTTTTGATGGCAAATGACAGCATACATTTTATATGGGGATTTCTTTCTTTCTTTATATGCTGATTTATTTGTGCCGGCTTAAATTTAAAGCTTTCTCCTATTGTCATGCAGACCAGCTGTTGTTGGATCAGTGGTTTAAATTATTTCCTATCAATGTCAAAGGAAAACCTGGCACAGAATTTAAGCCCATTTGTCATTCTTTTCTGTTCTTATAACATCTCTTCTGTTTGCCTGTGTCTCTCCTCTTCTACTCAGCGTATGAAGTTCCTCCTGCTGCAGCAGAAGTACCTAGAGTATCTGGAGGATGGCAAAGTCCTGGAGGCTCTGCAGGTGCTCCGGGGCGAGCTGACGCCACTCAAGTACAACACAGATCGCATCCACGTACTAAGCGGGTACTGTTCGAAGTTTAATATTGCATCTGTCTTGCAGCAGTCATCGCACAGTTCAACCCATCTACACAAATAGACACCTACAAACCGCTATATACCCATGGAGTTCTTAGATAGCTCTGTAATCACTAACGATACAGCTCCCACCACTGGTGGTGAGCCAACTGTAGAGCCAGACGTTTTAATGGAGGCCGGTTAGTCATTCTCTCAAGTAACGGGACAGTTTTTAACCAGTTGATGGTGATGTTTAATGTTCAGTGTCAGCTACTGCTTACTAAGTTCCACAATGACTTGTAGAGTAGGATAAATGGTAGAGATGTGTTATATCTTGAATAGCAGGTGATAGCATGGCTATTGACTCTGATTTTCTTTTTTTCCCCCTAAACTGCTAACGTAGATAGCTTTCATGACATGTTAAAAATCAATGGCATGTATCAATAATCCTCAATGATCCCTAGTTTGTAATTAATTTGGTTCTCCAATATACATAATATACAAATAATGGGTTCTTCTGACATAATGTAAGTGTTTCATTAGCTGTACAATCATCTAATCCTGTCTGAGCAAACGCACTTCTCTGATATATTACCTAATCAATTAGTGTTCATTGATCACTCAATGTATTGATGCGTCACTTGTCTCAGGCCAGTCAGTCAGCTGTATCCAAATGTTTCCATGGCTTCGTCATCCTCAGCTCGCTCCTCAGACAATACCTGCGTGGAATACACAGTTTGCTCCTTTTAGGTTCTACAGCGTTGTGCTCCTGCTGGCAATTTGTCAGCATGTATACCTTTTTTTGTTGTTGTGTTTTTATTGTGATAATCTTGCTATGTGTGTTATCATTTCCTATGTGTGTGTTGTTTAGCTTGAGCCGTGTGATTGTGTCTTCCTGCAGGTACTTGATGTGTAGCCATGCTGAGGACCTTAGGGCAAAGGCAGAGTGGGAGGGCAAGGGCACCGCCTCACGCTGCCGACTGCTGGACAAATTACAGAGTGAGGAGACGTGCCTATACAATGACTCTGTCACATGTTGTGTGACTACGACGCTACTACACACACAACCCATATCGCGGGGTCAACTTGTCTGCTTTTACCTCTCCTTGTAGCTTACCTGCCACCTTCTGTTATGCTGCCCCCTCGGCGGCTGCAGACCCTGCTGCGGCAAGCAGTGGAGCTGCAGAGGGACCGCTGCCTCTATCACAACACCAAGCTGGACAGTAGCCTGGACTCGGTCTCTCTCCTCCTCGATCATGTCTGCAGCAGGTTGGTTCCTCAGGCCCCTCGAGACCTCAGTGTTAACTGATCATACTGCAGCATCTGATATTTATGCACCGGCTAACCTCCTGTTGTTATAAAACTACAACGTTGCGACAGAAGCAGGGAATGTTGTCTCGACTCTCTTTTGTGTTTTGCCCCTAGCATCTAACTATCCTGTTGCACTACTCCTTGTTGTTTCATAAGTTTATTCATTGTAATTTACTCTCTCCCATCCTTGCCCTATATTTGTATATTGCGTTTGACTGTGTGATTGTAACATGTTGAGATGATATAAGATAAGAAGAACTACTATTAGAAGATTTGAACCTTTGGTCTTTCTCCACGTCACAGGAAGCAGTTCCCCTGTTACACCCAACAGATACTGACAGAGCACTGTAACGAAGTGTGGTTCTGCAAATTCTCAAACGACGGCACCAAACTAGCCACCGGCTCCAAAGACACTACGGTCATAATTTGGCAAGTGGACCCGGTGAGTGTGAAAAAAGGCAAAATAAACATGCTAAACATGCTTTTATATGATTTAGTCCATAGCTAAAATTACCTTGCAGGAATGTGGTGGTCAGGCCTTTATATATTTGCATTCAGGTTTGTCTTGGCATGTATCGTACAGTAATATAGTTTCTTAGAATGTCCCATGATTAAACCCTTATATGTATATTTTAGGCATATAAACAGACTTTTATTTTGTCTTAGATTATGCGACTTTATCTACAGAAATGCATAAATTGCTACTCTTGAAGTATATAAAGAATAAATGGGTTACTTTTCATTGCATCATTAACATTTCAATTTCTGTCAGCCAATCACCTTTTTCTGTGAGGGGAACCAGCCCTGGAGTCTGTTTTTGTAGAAAGTGTTTACGTGTTTACTGTCATGTCTTTTTAAAATACTTGTTTGTATATAGTGCCCCTTTTGAGATGCAATGAGGAAAATGTATTTGTCACAGACTGGACTCGGTTATACCCCATTGGAGCAGACAGGAATGTTTTAATATTTCACATAATGTCAAGTAACTTCTTGCCAACCAGTGTGCTCTTCTTTGACTTTGCAGTGGTTCTAGTTTTACAAGTGTTCAGACCAAACGAGGGCCCAACCCTCTTTGTGCCTAAATGTATTTGATCATAATCCCCTTTTCCTACCTTTTTGTGTAGGAGAGCCACCAGCTGAAGCTGCTGCGAACCCTGGAGGGTCATGCATACGGTGTCTCCTACTTAGCCTGGAGTCCCGACGACACCTACCTGATCGCCTGTGGACCTGACGACTGCTCTGAGCTGTGGCTCTGGAATGTCCAGGTAACATTTATACTCGCGAGTTTCAGTTGTTAGCTTTCCATAATCCTATACTTGTGAGGCCTCTTAACCAGCGGCTTCCATGTTCCAGCCCCACTGTAACACATGAACGTGATGGTGAAGATTTGTACAAAGCATCGACTGGGGATGTCAGAGACTTGATGTCTCATTCAAATTCAGTAAACAAGTGGAAACGAAAAACATGCCTTAAGCCTCCCATAGATACTGTTTAGGCTGTGTGTACTCAATGACCTCTCCTCTTCTCCCATCCACTCCCTGTTTGTTTTCCACTGTTCGCCCCTCCCCCACTCTTACTTAACGTTTCTTCTTGCTGTCTCCCTTCCCCCCCCTATTTTTCTCTCCTTCTGTTTTTCCGCTGTTCCTGCCAATCCCCTTGCTGACCAGACGGGGGAGCTGCGGACCAAAATGTCCCAGTCTCATGAAGACAGTCTGACCAGTGTGGCCTGGAACCCCGATGGCAAACGCTTTGTCACTGGGGGACAGAGGGGACAGTTTTATCAATGTGTAAGTGGCTGGATCATTTTTCCACTTTATTTTCAGTTTTACAGTATTGTTTTAATGTGTTTGTATGAGGAAACGCCTCCAATATGTATTGTATTGTTGCTGTAGGCTTGCAGGGGAGAAAAAAAAAAGAGAAGACACTATATGTGAATCATGGTATATGTATAGCAGCTGTTATGTGTTAAGCCGACCTTAAACAGGCAGCTTCATTTTCTAGCGGTGAACCCGATAAACTCATAAGGATGTCTTTTATTACATTTTGTTGGGATCATGGTTTGTGTGTGTATCTATGCATGTTGAGCGGCTCTCTGTGTAGTTGATAATGTACATAAATGTTATGCTAGAAATGAAAATATGATTTTTGAAAGGCTGTCCAACTGCAGAAATGGCTCAGAAAGTAGTCGAAATGCCATTTCACTGGTGTTGTGTGACAGACCACGTTATTCTAAACTCGACAGCCTATATTTACCAGTAATCCACTATATAATTACATGTTGTTGAGAGGAAGGAAAGAAGTTTGTCGATACATTTTTCAGGTTTTAAAAAGAGCACTGTGTTGGCGTGTGAGCAGAAAGAAGGAGCATGCTCGTGTTGAATAAGACCGCTATGGCACGCTATGCTTTGTCTGTGTTTTCATTCCCCCTGTCAAGAGTGAGAGATGAAGGGTCTGCTGTCTGTGTTGTCAGGACCTTGACGGTAACTTGTTGGACTCCTGGGAGGGCGTGAGAGTGCAGTGCCTGTGGTGCCTGAGTGATGGCAGAGCAGTGCTGGCCTCGGACACCCATCAACGTATTCGGGGATACAACTTCGAGGACCTAACGGACAGAAACATGTAAGTGTCTGCCCTAATAGTCCCTGTACAGTGTGCATGCCTGACATCTCCCTGACTCTCCTTATTAGCGACTCACAGCTTTATGAGAGTTTGGTGACCTCGTGTAATTACAAGCATTTCTGCCCGACATCAACCTAAGCAGATGTCTAATCAGATATCTACACAGTAGATGTGTATGCATGCTACTTTCAGTGGAGTTCTTGTTCTCTTGTAGCGCACCAGTTTGTGCTATAAGTCATGGTCTGTCCAAACGTTTGCCTACTATTGAATTGTTAGTATCATGTCCTCAAGATGCTAAGATTTCCACATCAGCTGTATCTTTGTATATTTGCCTTATTCAGTAGGGTGCCTGACTGCATGTGTCTTGTTTACGTGTCCTTTCCCAGAGTTCAGGAGGACCACCCCATCATGTCTTTTACTGTTTCAAAGAACGGAAGATTAGCTTTGTTAAATGTAGCAACTCAGGTAAGCTTTGACCAACTCCTCCTTTATCAGTGTCTGTTTATTTGCTTCTAAAGCACATTTATGTTTTTTTTAAGAACACCATGCGGGACGTTTCCGTAGTTACAGTTCTGCAACCTTTTGTAGGGAGTACACCTGTGGGACCTTCAGGACCGAGTGCTGGTAAGGAAATACCAAGGTGTGACCCAGGGCTTCTACACCATCCACTCCTGCTTTGGAGGACACAACGAAGACTTCATTGCCAGTGGCAGCGAAGGTACAGAACCTGCCCCTGGAGTTACGAATCTTAGTTAGGGGTCCTTTCCTATAATTCTGTGTGGTATGATGTGCAATTTTATGGTGATCTTTGTAATCTCTTTCTTTCTGTTGCACGGGAACTCTGCTGATTAGTGCAGTAGAATTTCTTTCATAGTTTTGCTCTGCTGTGTATCAATCATCCACGTGTTCTCATATTTCCTCTCCTGTGCTGAATATGTGGACTACCATCTGTTTTGTTGCATCCCTTCTCCACAGACCACAAAGTGTACATCTGGCATCGGCGCGGTGAACTTCCCATTGCCGAGCTAACAGGACACACGCGCACCGTTAACTGTGTGAGCTGGAACCCGGCCATCCCAGGACTTATGGCTTCCGCCTCAGATGACGGCACAGTGCGTGTCTGGGGTCCTGCACCCTTCCTCGACACACAAGAGGCGGACGGACTCAACGGTAATAGCCGAATCTCTGTTTTGTGCAAGTAGGCTTTGTTAGCTCGGATTGCATATACTTGCTGATCTTCACCGTACTGACTATTTAAAATTCCATTCTGTAGAGAGTCTGGGAGATCTTTCTGGTCAAGTCTCACTGTTGTGTTGTGTTTTCTTTTCTCCTCAGAGAACTGCAGTAACATGGACAGTTGATGGTCACTTTATGGACCAGATGACGTTTCTCTTTAACAACAATCCCAGAATCCCACAATAAAACAAAATCGAAAAGGGGCGAAAAGAAATCTAACACCAACCCCGAAGCAAGTGAAGAATAACAAACAAAAGCCACCAAGACAAAAGAGAAAACAAAAGTGAGAAAAATGTGTCTCCTGACTGACCTAGACAAAACGGTGGAGATGACGACGGACACTCTGAAAAATTCAGGTCCTCGTCCAAAACCTGATCCTGACCCAGAGGAAAACCAGCCAACACCCAGCAGCATACGACCGGCATCCACTGGTGAGCTGCAACGGCTGTTGTCCTCCTCCAACTGACCCTTCTTCCCCCATCTTGCTGCATGGTCAGCAGCCATGCCAGGTCCTCGCAGAGTTTCCCAGGAAGCCCACTTCCACCTTGAGCTTGGAGCACATCAAGTCCCTGTGATGCCTCCAGACAGACACCGCAGACCAGCCGTCTACTCATTGGACTACATCTGTCTGCCTGTTTGTCTCGCACATTACCTGTACAATGTCTCCATGGACACGGGTGGGGTGTTGTTGGGGGAGGATGGTGCATAGAGGGATATAGCAACTCTTCTGTATGTATGTTTTCCTCTTCCCCACTCTCTTGCTATATTCTTCGCATTCGATCTGTTGGACAAAGGCTGAAAATCCACCATAAAAACACTGACCGAGCAGCTGACAAAGAACACACAAAAAAATGTCTATGCTAAATGTCGGAATTTTTTTATGATAGTCATAGCGTAATTCTCATTTAAGAGGTGAATCTTAGCTCAAGTAGTTCCCGTGGAAAGCTTTAGCGTGAAGATTCCACTTTGTTTCTCGACATTAGGAAACTTTTTATTCCTTAATTTAACTTCTAACAAGGACAGTCGCTGTAATGTTCCAAACTGACAGCCCCCCAACCCCCTCGGTCGAGCTAGCTACCGCACAACTCCATTACATCTGCCTAACGAGGGTCCGGAAGGGGGTCAGATGTTGTTGGTGAGGTGGGGTTTCCTCTGTCAGGACAGATACCCTGACCTTGCTCAAAAGACATGCTTTCAGATGTGAAAGAGTTCAAGTGCAACTTGAACTGCACACCGGCGACTTCTGTCCCTCCGTGTGTGTGTGTGTGTGTGTGTGAGAGTGAGAGAGAGAGTGTGAGAGAGAGTGTGAGTGAGAGCGGTTCTGCATGCACACATTGGTGTGAGAGTTGACATTTGTGGGTGCAGGTTTAATCGGCGCGTGTTTTTGTATGTGTGCTCAATTCACACCAGCAGAAGATCCACCCCCCTTCCCTTATGCTCCTAATCCCATAGTAAAATTGTAAAGAGGATTTTAAACCAATTCTAAGTTATCCAAAGCCCCATAGGGACCTCTATCTGTGGAACAAAGAATACTTGAGAGCCATTTTGTAAAAGAAAAACTTTTCTTTAATCCGGGGCTTTAATTTTTATCATTCGTTTTTTTTTTTTTCTCCTTACCACATGGCATTCAAACAGCACTGAGTTATCGGCAATGAATCATCCTTGTGGGGAAAAGAAAAGGAACTTTAGAAAAAAAAGAGCAACTTGAATGAGGCATGTTTTCAAAAAGCTGTAAAGTGTTGCGTTATTAGCAAAGGGTCATTTCATATGAGAAGTTAATCATTGTAATTATAGGAGGAGTAGTTCGAGAGAAGAGGCACAGATAACCGGAACCACTCTCTTTGAGCCCACAGTGTTGGGGAGTGTTGTTGCAATCCACACACACACACACACACACACACACACACACACAGACTGCCTTCCTGTTCATACAGTTGCACACAAACCTTCAGTATGTATGACACCCCCACCACCTCTCACAGCACTTTGAGTGCTCTCTTGCACCTACTGCTACGGCATAAATCCACAAGGTTCTCATAGTCTTATGGTCGCCACACTTGCCGTTCTGATGGCTTAAAAGGTTGCACTGGCAAATACTCAAAACCTAACAGGATAACTGCTGAAGGATTTGAGCCCTCACTATGCCTCTATGCACCCAAAAGCAGGGACTGATGATCTTGTAGACATTATAAAGCGGAACCGTGCACATATAAGGCATAGCAGCCTCATCTCGAGGGTACCACTCTTGGAGCTTAGAGAGAATTCAGCATTAACGCCCCCCCTTGCTCTCCAGCCAAGTTATTCGGTGGTCAGTGCACCATTCAAAGCTTTCTTCCTCCCCTTTTTCAGGGTATGTAATGACTATTTGCTACAGACTGATATACAGTAAAACATGTTTAAAATCAGTGCTTTTCTGTCTGTTTTTATTGAACATTTTTGTTACTTCAATTTTTTGTTCACATTATATCATTTTTTGGTTGACCTCTATCCCTGTATGATCATATTAAAATATAACCAGACATTTGGAGTCCTCATTTTATTTTGTAATCTGTTTCTTTTTATATATATATATCTTTTATTTTTGTTTTTCTTCATATTCAGTTGCGTTTATTCTACCACTACTATTGCAAATGAATATGCACAGTAACACCCATGCCACTTGGAGTGGGAAGAGTTTTTAGGAAGTGTGTTACCTACAATCAAATCAGGTTTGAACTATCCACCCCTCGCCTTTAAAGAGTTAACTTCATGTGAAAGTCTACTTTATCGCATGTTTGTGTAATTGACCGAAACCTCTCTCTCTCTCTCGGTGTGCCATTGTTGATCGGTGGTTGCCACTTCTCTTACCCTCATCAAAGCCAAATCACTCGAGGCGCACTGGTGTTTTTCTGTAGGTTATGTGTGTCACAGTCTGATTTTCACACTGAAAACCTCCCTCTCAGCTCCTGGACTGCAGAATGGACTCCTCTCCTGCGCCCGACATTGTTTCAGAAGACTTGAGGCGAATCATACACACTAAAAACCCCCAAAAAAGAGTTCCAGTAAAGCCCATCATTCGTCTGCTGGTGGCAATTGCTATGTCTGTATGCAATCTGGTGTCTATTCTTTTGTCTGAGTTTACCAAGGAGTTGCTTCTGATTTAACTGTCTTATTTCTCTCTGAGGTGATGGTGGTGGTGCTGGGTGGGGAATTCGAAGGGCTTACTGTAGCATCTCTAAGCTCTTTGGTCTAGGGCGGGAAGGGGTGATGTGTGGCTTTGCGTTCAATGTGTTATTTACAAAAGTGATTGTACTGTTTTGTATTGTTGTGTAGGAAAAGTGTTATGTATGCATATTTTCAATAAAGCATTCAGGGTTTTGAAAAAAATAAAATAAAATGCCCATGGAAGTTTGATGGGGCAAGAGATTGTGAAGGCCGTTTGAACAAGGTTTCCGATGCCCACAAAACTCATCTCTGCCCCCCCCCCCTTTAAACACAGAAAGGGGATCCAGGTTGGCCCTTAATCACTGCTTTTGGCAAAGCGCGTGTCACTGGGTCTGCAGTAGAAAACACTGGGTTGAACTCCTCTCAGAGTTCTTTGTATTCAGTCATTTATTTCTTGAAAGCAATGTCCGGAGCCAGACCATCTGGTAAGAGGCTATCTTCAATGCCGTTAGGAATAATAAGAACTATTGCCAATAAAGTGACGTTATTTTGAGTAAGCCTTGGCCGTACGTTTCTATACAAAACTTCCTGTTTATTTAGGAGGTAGGTGCACAAAGCATGGGTGCTGGTGAAATGTGTAAGAATATCTTCTTTGTAGACCCAAAGTGTTCAATATTAAAGATACTAATGAGAAATTATGAAGTAATTAATCTTGTGAATTGATGCAGACAAAATATATAAAACCGCAGAATTGTGAAATAATCCAACACATTTTTTTACTTGGTTGTTGCTTTGCAGCAAGTATTACTGGCTCTGCTCTGTTTGCCTTGATTAACAGATAATGGCTTTCTGATGAAAAGTGGTATTTTATTTCATAAAAGGGCCATTGGGGAAAATGTTAAACTGAAAGAGTTTGAAAAAGGACTTTTGAAATAACTGTTGGACTGACATAAAAATGACCTGCAATAAACTCTTTTTGTGAAAAAAAGAATGAAATAACATCTCATAGTGATGAGATGAGGTTTTTAAAATGTACTGGATTATTTCACTATTTTGTGATAATATTAAATATTTTGTGTGCATTAATTCATACGATAATTTTTTATTTCATACTGTTTTATTTATGTAATATAGACCACTGTGGGTCTCCATTAATCTACAACATCAGACTCATTGTGCCACCTGGTATTTGTAAGTCTAAGTAAAAGAAAAAAAAACCCAAACCATAGACAAATATTTAAGTTAGTGGAAATAAATGTTGAGAAATAAATAGTGAAAGGGTAAAATAAAGGGCAATAAAACAAATTATGGGATTAAGGCCTAGTTAACTTACCGTTCATTTAGATCTGACCATTGCAGGTACGGGCATAGTCAGTGGTGAACTCAAAAACTTTCAAATCAGCCACAAAAATCAGGTGATCCAACTTGTATTCAGTTTATTCCATCTGAGTGGAGCAGAACTATTTAAAGGCCTTTTCACTAAGCTCTAGGATGTTTCGAATGTAGGAACCTCCTGAATGAGACACTCCTGAGATATAGGGAAGCGGTGAGTTTGCCTTTACTTCGGGAGAGATGCCAGATCCATGGGCTGACAGTGATGAGGCAGCTCAGCAATCATATCCATTACAGAAACCCAGCTGACATGGGTTTGCTTTACTGTATCTGAAAGGGGAGGGGCGTCCACGCTGACGTCACTGTGCCCCGCCCACCGCTCTCTCTCTTTCTCTCTCCCTCTCCGCCTCACCGTCTAGTCCAGTGTCTAGAAACCGAAAACAGAGCAACATCAAGGGGCCTAACTCGCTGTCAACCGAGCTCCTACGGTAGTCATGGCGGCGCCGTTGGCCCACTTTGATGAGGACTGGCAGGATTTTAACGAATTCAAGCCGTCCTCGGCGTCGGCCGACCAGCTGGACCAGCTGAACTCAAACGTGGGCGATTCGTCGTCGGGCCTAGACGATTTCTCAGACCTGGACAACAGTTTCTCCGGGGAGATCTGCAGCTTCAGGTCGATGGAGGACCTCGTCCACGATTTCGACGAGAAGCTGACAGTGTGTTTCCGAAACTACAACACCACCACGGAAAACATAGCCCCCATTAAACCCATCACAGAGGACAATCACTTGAAAGACGACGAGTGAGTGGGAATTTTATGCGGGGGTTTTGTTTACGCTAACTTTTAATCTCTTAGCTAGCTAGCCGCCTTAGCCTCGCCGGGCTAACACAGCCTGACATCGATGTCACCCAGTGAGTTTCGCTGCAACTAGTGTCGTCCGAAGTGTATCCAACTAGTGCATGTTCTGTCGTATTTAACAAAATGTGTTCCTCCGGTTTCATTATTTGACAAACGTAGACTCTTAAATTTAAGTCGACATTCAGAATTGGAGAAGCGGCAGTACGTCGCAGTGTTACAAATGACAAATACAATATATTAACATGTTGTCACTGTTTTGTCCTCGAATGGGTGAAACGAGTTTGTATTCTTCCACGTTAATGATGTTGTGTGTGTGTGTGTGTGTGTGTGTGTGTGTGAGGAGGGATCGTGCCACGTTACCAATACATTACTTCATGCTAGATTGGTTTCTTTCAGCTATTAAACCACTGATGCATAAAGTGTATATTGTGAGTACGAGATTGGCAATTCCACAATAGCTCGGTGTCCTGTGTTGAAATTACCTTGATCATAAGGGGGAAAACATTTTGGACTTTTGACCTGAACTTTTGTAGCACTACTGTTCCCACATACTGCAAACAGACACGATATGTCAAGTTTCACACACGTAGTGATTACTTTCTGAAAGGTTGCACTGTCGGGATCTGTAGCAGCCCTTGTTATCTCAGTCGGTGGGTCCCAGCAGTTGTCCTGCCTCATAGACACTCAAATGTCACACACTCACATGACAACATGTTAGTCACATCAATCCCACACCGAGCGCAGACATCACTGTAACTACAGAGCTGTGTAGGCTGCATTCATCACACACCTCTTTGTCTTCTGCATGAAACACTGCATGTGACACCGTTGGATCTAATCAAACGCTTCCCCTGCTTCAACAAAAGGGAACTCGGTTGCGCAAGTGTTTCTTTACTTGTACAGCCAATACACCGTGTATCGAGAGCTTTGCTCGCATAACCTTTTCATTAACTGGGATGAAAAGCAGTGCCAAGTCTACAGTTTTTTAAAAAGCATAATGACAGCCCAAACCACTGAAAACGTCAGTCGTCACCAGTAAAACACACACTTTAAAAAGCAATGGTTTACACCTGCAAATAAGGTGAATCTTTTTTGATAATTGATAAAAAAAATGTTTTAATCTAGCAGAAATTACAAACTTTCTGATTTCATCTCCTCAAATGTGAGGATTTGCTTCTCTTCTCTGTTAATGTAGCTTTTTTTTGCAAACTGAATGTCTTTGGGTTTTGGGCTGTTGGTCGGACAAAACGAGACGTTTGAAGACATCATCCTGGACTCCAGAGAATTGCAATGTCCCAACAATGACCCAACACTCCAAAACCACAATATATTCAGTTTACTATCACTTTTGACAAAAAAAAAAGCAGCACATTTGCAGATTTCTGTCAATCGACATTGTTTCAGCTGTACATGATAGTTTAAACTAGCTAGTGTATAGACATCATGCTAGCTAACGTCATAGTTATGAGACTGTGTCTTGGAGTGGGGAGCTGAGGACTTGTGACTGGACTCGAACAAGACACCTTGGAGCTTGGACGTTGAGTCTTTACTTGGACACTTTGCAACTTTGTCCCACACGGACACACTGACAGTCACAAACACAGGAGTGGGGAGCGTGTCGTGGCAGAGAGCAGTACCTGTCTTTGCAGTCGACGCTGCTCTAAATGTTTAAAGGGGGAAATGTAGGAAGTCTGGTCAGACAGGGAAAGAAGTGTCTCTGGTTGCTGTGGGTAAAGAAAACAGAGGAACGGAGGAAGGAATGGAATAATTGGACAGCAGCCCGGTGAAGCCCAAAGAGCAGCGCCAGGCTCAGCGAGAGTCTTTTCTGGATGGCTGCACTTTGCAGGACGTGCCCAGGCGCTTAACAAGTTCTCCAGCAAGACCGCGGCCGAGACGAACAATTGGGATGACAGGGAGGAAGTGTGTGTGTGTGTGTGTGTGTGTGCGTGGGTTTTTTCGCTGAGAGCGAGAATGGAGAAAGCAAAATGTGTTTGCGTTCAAGCCAAGCCGTGCATGTGTATTACATGTGTGCAAGATAAAAACAAACTAAAAAACAATCGGCGTGCACATATCCAAGCAAGCGATTCAGACAAATTGGCACGGTGTTGTTGTAGAAACAAGAACACTGGTCAGCTGAAATCTAGACTGGCTAATGGTGTGTTCTGGCACGTGTCTGAGACTGTGTCTTTGCTTGAGGCACAAAAAAATATAAATATAAACACTTCCTGACAGCCTTTGCCCTATTTAGAACAACCCCTCAGCGTCCCACCCCCCAAGCTGTGCATGAGCACTTTAGGGAGAAACATGCAAGTTACATAAACGTGTGGTGTGTGTGTGTGTGAGTGTGTGAGAGAGAGGGCATGACGATGCAGAGCCACTCTGACACATGGGTTCACAGCATCCAGCTCCGCTCGCAGCAGTCAGGGCCAGGAAAAACAACAGCGACTTGCATGTGCACGTGAATGTTTATGCTCTGCACAGATTCCGTCAACGTGCATAATACGTGCAATCGTTAGTCTTGGTTCCAACTTCCACGCTGCAAAAAATTATAAACGTTCAACAGTCTGTTGGTATAATGATGGTTTCTAAGTCAGCACTGTACAGCACTTTGGTCAACTGTTGTTTTTAAATGTGCTCTATAAATAAATTTGACTTGACTTGACTAAGTCAGCCAATATATTATCAGCAAACCTAGAAAAGAAGAAATTGTGAGCTCGCACATTATTTCCATATGGGCGGACAAAAACACAGCATGGAATTAATGTGCGCAAGCTCACAATTTAAAAGTTAAGGAGCTGTTGCGTTCGTCAGCGGTTTGAGATGCAGCAGCAGGACAAGCTGCGATGCTGCGTCACAGTAAAAAGAGAAGGAAACCGTTTATCTTATCTACTCCGAGTTGAAGCCTCTTCACGTATCCTGCGTCCTTTGCTTTGTTCTCGTGATATTGTACACTGTTCTCCATCCAGTCCTAACAAAACCACGAACCCCTCTGGCTCTCCCGCAGGGTGTGGAACGCTCTGACAGATAATTATGGCAACGTGATGGCTGTGGACTGGAAGACATCCCACACTCGCTCCCTGCACCTGCCCACCCTCAACCTCACTGAGCTCGAGGTACTACACACAGACACACACACACACACACACACACAGTAGTACCATTTTTGAAATGTCACAATGCAGGAAAAGAGCCGAAACACAAACTTAAGATGTTTGCTCCTCTTGCCTTCAGTTTACTTAACCACCTGTTTGTTGTCTGATCCAAGTTGTCTCTCTCTCTCTTTCTTTCTCTCTCTCTCTCTCAAATGCCCCTCCCCCACCCTCCCGGGGGGGTGACAGAAGTTTGATAACCAGTCTCTGGATCTGTCGGATGACGAGGAGCTGAGGGAGCAGATGGACATGCACTCGATCATCGTCTCCTGCATCAACGACGAGCCGCTCTTCACGGCCGAGCAGGTAGACCGACTTTGCACGCGCACAGCGAAATGTGTCGGCGTTCGCTCAGTTGTTTTGGAAAACTCTTATAAATAAAAAGTAAATAAGCCACTTTCATAACTGCAACGTACTCGCACAGAATACAAATTCGTAGTTCGTGTTAAAACAGATGTCAAGCTTCTAGCAAAAGCATTGCCAAGAAATGAGTTCATCCTGTTTGTTCAGTGATGTTTTCGTCATAGTGTTGTGAGGACACACAAATACACACAAACGTCAGGTTTCGGTCGGGATATTTCCTCCTGGGAAGCTTTTCTAAATCTTGTGACGATCAAAAATAGTTTTCAGAGGAGCAGAACTACAAACGGACTGAACTAAGTAGAACCAAAATAGCAACCTGGGAAAATGATTTTATTGTTCTCTGAAACAAATAACTGTGCGCCGGTTAGTTAGTCCTGAACATCTGATAATGTGACAACATTACAACAGATTCTTGTGCCGCGGCGCCACTCGTACATTCGGCTCGCATGCATCTGATCAACATGCGGGTCAGACTGGAACCATAACCGTGTGTCCCAGCAGCCGGAGTGATCCGCCATGCTGCTCTCTTCTTAGTTAAAAATGAACAACGTGAGACTTTTGTTTAGCAGACAAAGATAAAAAAAACAACAGTTTCAAGCTGTAGAAAAGCACGTGTAAACTGCAACACCAGCTGGAAAATGTCATATCTCCTTTCTCTATATCCACAAAACACAGAAAAGTGTTAATGTGTGTGTGTGTGTGTCTGTTTTTATTTTAAGGTGATAGAGGAGATTGAGGAGATGATGCAGGAGTCTCCAGACCCCGAGGATGACGAGAGTCCCTCGCAGTCCGACCTGTCCATGCTCTCCCAGGACCTCCACGCCCTCAAACGCTCCGGCTCGAACACCAGCTACGAGGACCGTGAGTACCGCTCGCCGGCCGCCGGCCATTCACACTCTCCACACACTCGGTTATCTCTGTCACTCGGTGAGGTGTTATAGGCTGCGCGGTCTGGCACATGAAGTCACAGCAACGCACGCGCGATTACATTCTTATGTAACGTGTAGCAAATGCAAACAGACAGCAATTATTTTATTCCTGTGTGTTATATAATCAACAGCATATTTTGGGCTTGAACACGATTTCTAATTCTAGACTGGTGTAGACTGAGCATTTGCTCCTAGATTGCCTTCAGGCTGTAGATTTAGTTTCAGATTATTTGCACATATTAACTGTGAGTGTGATATTTACAAGGAGCTGGTTACTAACCACCTCTCTATCTTTGATCTTTGCCTTTATACATTAGGATTCACTACACTGTTATGTATTTACCATTTTAATCTTATGTGCCTTGCATTTTAAATGTACTTTAGAGTTACAAACATCACAGTGTACTTACAATATTACTTGCAATACAAGATTGGGTCTGGATGCTAACATTTAGCTGTGAATAGGTCATAGATTTTGGTCTCTTTTTAAAAGGAGCTTTTCACATTAAGTGTCTTTATCTCCCGCGTGATGTTTAGCTGAAGGCAGCGTTGGAAGCAGCTACATGACTGTGATCGTGACTGTTCCACATTATATTGCGTGTTCCATTCAGAGTAATTTGGCTGCCAAAGTCAAAGTGAATCAAGTGTCAAACCAGCATCCCATCCTCGCTAACTCCGTTCTTCCACACCAACCCATACACACAATGAGTTTGTGAATATACCATACGCAACGTAACGTCTTCCTCACCTCCTCTACGCACCACCCTCAGGGCTGCGTCAGCTGTCGGTGTCTGAGCTGACCGAAACTCTGGAGGAGGTGGAGACGGCCATTCGCCGCTACAGCGAAGAGCTGATCCAGGCGCTGGCCCTGCGAGACGAACTGGACTACGAGAAGGAGGTGCTTTGGTTTTTGTCTTGTCAACTGCGTTGCCTCAGCAACACTGTACCACAACGAGGCGGCAGCACGGGTTGCATCAGCCTAAAAGGATCACAAGTATTAACAGATTAACAGCTGACTTTAAAAGAATTATTCCGCAGTAATGCTTTGGTTGTAAAGAAACTTTTAAATGTTCGAAGAAAACCATTTGAACATCTGTTGTGCAGCGACAACAGCATTGTGTAGGCGGGTAAGAGAGGCCAGTGCAGCAGCTTTATTTTCACACTGTCGTCAATCTGACACGGTGTATTTTTAACAGTAGGCACAAATAGATTAGAGAAGCAAATGGCACTATCAACCTAAAACTGAGCACAATTAAAGGAGTTTTGTATCGAAACAGGTGAAGAACAGCTTCATCTCGCTGCTGATCGACGTGCAGAACCGACAGAAGGAGCACCGGGAGCTGCTGCGGAAGAAGAAGAAAATCAGAAGCACAACCACACACAACGGCCAGAGGACAGCCAGCACGCACATACCTGGCACGGTGAGTCATGGGGTGACACGGCGCGGGCGGCAGGAACAAAAGACAAACACACGTGCCCTGTACGCATGATGGCAATGACCATCGGTGAATTAGACACACACGTACACACTACTACATAGCAGAAATGCATGATGGGGGAGAGCTGCACCCACGGGTCTGTTCCGAACCATTTTCCTACTTTCCCCTTAACATAGAGACCTCTTATCTTGTCTTTACTCTCTTTCCCCCCCCTTCTTCCTCTCATTCCTTGTAGCTCCTCACTCTGGAGGGACTCTCCAATGTCATTCAAAATGGCCTCCGTCAAACTTTTGGCAACACAGGAGGGGACAAACAGGTGCCCCTGCTCTTCTTTCGACTCACATCCTTTTCCTTTGCAGATATATTTCTGTCCCCTTTTTTACCGCTGGCATGTTTGTTTCCTTCTCAACAGCTACCACTGGCATTTGTTCACTCATTTATTTCATCTGTTTTCTCTTAATGGTTGATTTTAATTGTCTCTTTTGCTTGATCTTTTTTTGGGGGGGGATTTTAATATAATTTACTTTACTTATTTATTTTATTTAATCATATTTTGTCATCTTATTGTTGCACTGTTGCATAATTGCTTTCTTTTGCACGCATCGGTAAACATTTACATTTACTCTGAAAGGTTGAAACCACACATGCCTGCTTATCATATGTTTATATGTCAACATCATATTTTCTCATCCTCTTACAACCCTGATGCATTTTTTCTTTTAAGATTATTAAAATAAAAGCCAGAATAATGAAAATATACGTGGCAATAATTGATTTCTGTGTGTCTGACATGATCTTTTTCAGTACCTGACCACAGTAATCCCGTATGAGAAGAAAGCTGGCTCCCCGTCGGTAGAAGACCTCCAGATCCTCACAAAGAGTGAGTGTATCAACACACACACACACACCAACTGGACCATAATGACAAAATTAGATGTGGTAGCCTCCGCTGCTTATTCAAGTTTCGGAGTGATTGTCTTTGTTCTGCCTCGGTGCGAATGCTAACGCGCTGCTCCCTCCCTGCTAGTCCTCCACGCCATGAGGGACGACAGCGAGAAGGTGCCTGCCCTGCTAACGGACTACATTCTCAAAGGTAAACGCACAGTCTGCTTCTCCACACATTCAATATTTATATATTCAATATTTAATGTCAGTGAGCGGTAACTTGAGTCATTTGAGGTTGGCTTATTGTTAAAAATAAAAAATAAAAACCTCAAAGCGATGAAAGCGGGGACTCTTTGTGTCGCTTCCACCTGTCCCCTGCTGCTTCAAAGAGGATGCGCTCATCAGGGAAGCTGACGGTAGAAAAACAGGATGCTGTAGAGTAAAGAAAGCAGTAGCGCTTGACACAAACATTAAAGGGAAGGGGGGGAAATGCGATTCTTGCCACTCTTCACTGTTGACCTGTACCTTCCTTGTCTTTCGTCTGTGCTGCATTGTCCTTTGGGTAGCTCTGGTATGAGAGCAGTGGATACCGAGGTTTGTGAGGCACTGACACATGAACACAGATTCTTCTCTTCTCTTCTGAGCCCTGTCAAACGCGCCTCCCTCCCTCTCTCTCTCCGTCTCCATCTCTTTTTCTCACTGTCTTTTTCTCTCACTGTCTCTCTCTCTCGCTCTCTCCACCTCTTTGTAGTATCACTACCCCCACCCCGCAGCAGCGGCCTTCCCTCACTCGCTCTGTTCGCTGTAGTGCCTATCGCGCTGTGCGGGGCTTGCGGCCGCACTACACCCGCCCTGAAACACACTCACGCACACACACGACCCCCGTCCACTGTGAGCTTGTAGTAGCAGCTGTTCACGTGTCTGCTTCTCACCTGTTTGTTAGTTCTCTCCCTCTCTCTCTCCCTCTCCCTCTCCTCTCACATTCTTCCTCGTGGTAGTTGCTCTCCCATCATGTGCAGCTCTCCTTCATGTGGGTACCAAACAGCACTGATCATCAACTGCTCTGCTCTTGTCTCCACAGTTCTGTGTCCCACGTAAAAGCCAAAGGCGAGCCTCCTGTTTCCAGAGCCATTCTTTGGACCATCAGAAGACGGTTCTGGTAATCCGGAGGAACCCAGATAATGGATTAAAAATCCAAATCCTCCTTCCTCCCCATTTTTCAACATATAGACTTTCTTTCCTGGTGGCATTTTTTTTTAACTCTGCCACTGTTGTTGCTCCTAAGATTTTAACTCTAAATATAACTCCTCAGTCTGTATAGTTCTTTTCATTTGTCGAGTTTTAACTTTTTAATGCCTGAGTGCTACAAGCCTGTGTACCCTGACTGCATGATGACATGTCTATGGATGCCAGTAATCAGTATTAGAATTAACACCTCCCATCCTGATTAGTGGCTCTTGAACGGTGAAGGGTCAGGTATATTTTAATCCCGTGGGCTTCATCAGCAGGCCGAGCCATCTGTTTTGTAAATCAGCTGCATTTGCATCAGTGTAGTTTATGGCTGACGAAGCAAACAACGAATACGAAACAAATCCTTGCTCTCTCTCTGAATCTCAAAGTGCCAGGCTGATTATGCTCTCGATTATTAATCCTTTTCTGTATGGAAACCTTTTTGCTTTAAATAGCATTTGTTGATTCATTGCATATAATTATGTCTTGGGGTTGAAAACTCTGCTTGCTAAGGATCAAAGAGCAAACCCTTTAATTTTAAAATCCAAAACCGTAGGCTCTGCATGTTGGTTTTGGGTTTATGCTCAATGTTTTGTTAGTTGAATGTTAAAATTAAATATTTTGTATACAATTAAGAGAAATTGCACAATTTTGGGAACTTTTTACTTTTTGAAAAAGGGAAAAAGAGTGTAACGACTTGAGAAAGTAATAGCTGGATGAACAAATATGTAAAGCATATTTTTTGGAGATGGTGTTGTTTTTAGTAAGATTAGGGACTCGCCAGTTTTGCGACCACATTGCAACATCATTTTGTAAATGCTGTCCATTGACCTCTTAGCCCTCGAGTAGTGACCGCCACCCCCCCGACAACTTTATCACTTTCCCAGGAGCCTTCATTACACAAGTCTGCAAATACCTCGTATACAAGTTTTTTGCATCAGTAGAAAATGACCAAATGGGTCATATCGATAGATAAACAGTGTCATTAAGATTATGTTCGGTTTGATAATTGTGTAGTAAATTGTGGGTCCTCTCTTTCTGTTAATCCTTTTAGCTGTTGTGAAAATGTTGTGGTAGCACTTTAGTCTGTCAGTGATCTGGTAATGTAGTGGCGGATGTACTTAAGAGTGCATCTCACTAGATTAGTGTAGTAAAGCTTAAGCTAGTGGTGCCAAAAGCACGTCAACATGAAGAGTTGCCATGCATCCAGTTCCATCAATTTATCTTATTGGTCATCATGGGCATTAAAACATGAGCATGTAAAGGGGTACTCCACTGATTTTACACATTACACTTAGTGAACACGTCATATGTAGTAGTTCTCAGCCTGAAAAAAGCAGTTGTGTAATGTCTTCTCATTCAAGTTGGGAAAAATAACCCTGGTGATGTCATCAGGGTCGTCTCAGCTTGGGCTTGCGACTACAAATTTATGACAGAAAGCCAGTGTTACAAACTCATGGCATGGAGTTTGAAAGATGTGAGTAGGGGGTTAGGGTCAAGGTGCATTATGGGAATTGTAGGACCCTGTGTTTTTGGAGACTAAAAGTCTGAATATCTCTGCTTCTGCCACCGACGTTGCCGCTCTTTTTAAAATTTTTAAATTAAAATTTGTATAATGCCTCTTTTGCAAGTCTCCTAACTTCGATGGTAGTGCAGCACTAAATCTCTGGAGAACCCCTTTAAAACCACGTACCTCCAATCTAGCACTGCATGTCATCAGCAAGTTGGTACACTAACGTTCAGATCACCAGCTACTGCAGGTGCACCACTCACTGTCCAATCAGGTCTAGTCTAGCTCTCAGGTACGATCATCAGTGTTAGTAGTTTAAAATCTTGTTTCTGAAGGGTACTGACATTCCTGACTCTTTGTATGTTTCTGGCAACACTTTATATCAGCTGGACTTCGACTTGCTGCACTTTGGTCTTTTCACTAATTTCTCTAAACGCTTGGACGAGCAGATGGAGGTAACCGCGGTAGCCTCTTGACTAAATCAGGGTAGCATTATAGATGTTGATTATGTCATGATTCATTAAAACACAATTTAATGCTGAACTTCCGAGACTCTGCTAATAGTAGCAGGTGTAGCTAGCATATAAATGGTACAGATGAAGACTTCTGTAGGTCGCAGTAGCATCCGCTTGGTGTAGCAGTCCAGTGACAATAGTGTAGATGTAGTCGTCTACCGGCAAACTGAGATTTATTAGTTGTTATTATTATTATTATTATTAAATCAGTGTTTAATATGTCGGAGAAGGAAAAAGGAATTTACTTTTATTGGTCTCATGCATGTGGCCAGAAGAAAAGGGCATAGGAAGATGAAAAGGGGTGTGATAAAGTGTCACGTATGTTGGGGAAGATTGCACAAAATGGTTGCTTAAATTTGAGGGTCCATTTATTTTTTTTGTAAAGGAAGACAAGCTCGTAGTGCTATATCGAACGATGTCTATGTAACTGCTGTGTCTGCTGTGCCCTGCTTTCAAAACATTCACAATCTAGCACGTGCTACGTGCACTTTACTGCTGCAATCACATTTCTAATAATGTTTAATTAGTTTGTTTGTGGACATGTTCATATCACACTAAAGGGACAAGAGCATGTTGCAAATAAGCATTCAATTTGAAAGATATCAAAAGGGCAAACATCAGACGGCTTGAGTCATCTTAAGAAAACGTCCCTCAATCAGTCGGATCAGAATCTTCCAGAAGCTTAAATGAAAATGGTCACGATACCAACTGTGTAAATGTTCAAATGTTTTTTGTTTTATAATGAAATGGCAGTCGGCACGGAAGGTACTGGAGGATCTCATCTCAGGCCAGAGCCCCTCGTCTGGCCTCTTGTTAGCAGACATATCAGTGACTACAATTTAGAGATTTATATTTATATACGTACAACTAAACAAGCAACAGGAAGAGAGGCTGCCTTTGTAAATGCCTGACAATTTTTGTACATTAAACCAACTCCTTTTGTTTTTAATGCAATATAATTCCTCAGTTTGGGGTGTTATGTTTAATGTGGTACTGCAGTACAGTACATTAATTTATTATGTAAATGTTTGTTTTGTAACCATATTATTGACTGTAATGGTACAAGTGTTTTGTGCCCACATTGCATTGCAACTCATTTCAAATAAATTTAATATGTGAAGACTTTTATGTGGTTTTGCCTCGCTGTGTGTGTGAGAGAGAGAGGGAGAGAGAGAGAGAGAGTGTGTGTGTGTGTGAGAGAGAGAGAGAGAGAGAGAGAGTGTGTGTGTGTGAGAGAGTGTGTGAAACACATTATTTTTCTTGATTGATTGATTTTCTCCACTTTAATACTGCAGAAACCAAATTTGGAGATGCGTTGTTTTCACTGACATTGGTGCCACTGACATAGTTGCAGATGTGTTATCATTAAAATTAGTTTTGTTAAAAAAGGAAACCAATAGTTTTAAAAGTTAAAACTTTTAAAAATATTTGTATACCTCCTACATCAAAGTTTCACATGCCTTCAGAAAACCTGAACAGTTACACTTGATAATTGCTCTGATTTGTTTTCTCTCCTTGTTCATAACTGAACTAAATAAATATGAATGTGTTTTCTTGATAATTGAATAATTCAGAAGAAGAAGAGCCAATAAAGTAGCAAGCAACCAGTTTCAGTCCCCATTTTCTAAAAGTATTTTCATATCAAACCGTGCATATCAGTATCAAAATCCTTCCGGGTTTTGTGTAATAGTTTGAATCCGACGCTCGATCAAACCAATCAACCAAATATCTTCCATCTTCCCCAGTTTGATGCATCTGACCAGACCACATAGATCTCTAATCTTTCAACCTCATCATTCAGCTTCCGGCAAAATATCTTAAAATGCATCAAGTACTCGGGGTAAAAGAAAAACCGGAGGGAAGAAAGTCTGTTTAGTGCATGGTCCTCTACTGACTAACTTAACTTAATGGCACGTGCAAGCTGCATCCACAAGATTAATGAAAGGATCCACCAGAGAAACGGTTCACAACAAGCTTTGCTAACAAAAAAGCAACTAAAGACAAGTGAAGATGACTACAAAAGTTACAAAATTACCAGGAATTAGAGAGGAAAATGTCAAATTTGTATTCAGTGATGAGACGTTTTAATGTTAATGTTAAGCATATGCTCACAATGTATCTTGTCCAGTGGCCTTTAAATGTCAGGGCTGTGACGCCCCCGCTTCCTTTCTTCTCCCAGTTGCCACAGTTATTCCATTGATATTGTCATGAGTCCGGTTTTGGCTCCTCAGCGTCTGACCTCTTCACAACTCTATCAGATACGGTGTCACTTTAACTGGTCAGGATGTCCTTGCTTGTCGAAATGTTTGAACATCCGCGGGTCAGTAGTCCTGTCAGGTTGAAAAAAAGGTCCTCTGGTCACAGGTTGGTGTCCGTGAACATGGTGTGCTCCTTCCTCAAGGTGCTGAAACCTTTGATGGTGTCAACAAATTCCTCATCGTCCATAAACTGTAAGGGAGGAGAACGCAGCTTGTTAAACGGACGATGCAGGAGTCACTTTGAAGTTCTTTGGCTCGTTTAAATAGTTCTTTCTGCATCTGTATAAATAAAGTGTGCTAATGTCTTGTTAATACTTGTACTAACATACTAACATACTAACAATACTAATACTTGTTTCTATGTGTATATGTGGTTCACACCTGTGAAAATGTGTTTGTTAGATGTTAGTAAGATACATTCTCTTAGACCAGGGGCCAGTTGCCTAAACTTAGTTTAAGATAAGTCTTGGCCTTAGACTAGTCTTAAATCGTCAGGTTAAGTCTAAGACCGATTTGATTTTAGGTAGGAAAGTTCGCCACCTCTCCCTGTGGCCAAGCCTAAGGTGAGAGCTTTGTTGCTATGGCAACAATCTGATAGAATATCAGTTAGAAGACAAAAAGACATATAGATCGCATATACGGTAACACTTTCTGACATTCAATAGGCTCTGTTACAAGTAATACAAGAGTGTTATTGTATGTGGTATTTCATTAACCCTGATGTTACCTGTGGTGCTGCTGTCTGTCACTGACCGCACAGACGCATCGTAATACTCTGTACCCACTCTGTGTTTACACTGTAAGTAATCAGCCTGAATCAGATTACAAAAGTAATGCCATTGAAAAAGTAATCAGATTACAAATTGATCCGCTTTCAAAAGTGATTACCAAAGTAATCAAATTGCAAAGCTTTCATATTACAAAAGTAAGCCTAATTAAAAAGTAATCGGATTACACAAGTTATCATGTTACAAAAGTAATAACATTATGAAATGAACGTCAAATACAAGAGTAATTACATTACAAAAGTAATCCAATTGATTAATGTTGCAAACATGCGCAGAAACAATATATGTATTCCACCAAAGAAACGATCGGATTGTGCTAATATCTTCAGATAGAACGGATTATGAAAGGTTTATACCACCCCTCTAAACCGGATTGAAGTGTACTATTTCACCTATAATGCACTGCGCGACAGAATCTAAGCTATCTAAGTCAGTCTTATATTAGTCTCTCATGGGGAATCTTCAACAGGTAAAGTCTATCTGTATGCAACTGGACCCAGAAGCATCACAAAATACTTTGAAATGACAGCAGTTCATCCCTGTGGTGTGTCTGTGGTAACGGAGTGGTCTGAACAGGCTCAGCATACGTTTTTGGCGTCTCTCACCATCCCACTGTCATGGCCTGAAATGTTGGGGTCCCACGCTCCGTCGTCTCCTGCGAGCGACTTCCCGTCCATCACCTGGCTGACGCTGCGCCTCAGGGAGCTCACGCTGAAGATCCCCAGCTCACCCTGCGCTGGGAGCCCATCGTCGACCTCGCATTTGGCCTCCACCACTTCCTGACGGGAGGGGAGAGAGATGACTATTTATTTTCAGTAGGTGTTGGTGAGCAATCGTGTTGGGGTTTGTTTTTATTACCTCGATCTTCATGGTGAAGCCCTTGAGTGTTACGCTGTTGGAGAAGGCTGTTGTGTTGGGTACAGTGTCAAACTGAGGAGGAGAGTGGGTGAGACTTTAACAAGAGGAAGAAATGCAATGTTCGATAATATTCACTATAAGTTTGTGCATTGTTTTGCACAAACGTAGACTAAGTTATATTTTGTAGGTTTTTGTTTGGTCAAATTAAATAGTCCTTTGTACGATTATAATTTCTCTACAAAATCTAGCTATTGTACTTGCAAAAATCTTTTTCTGTGTTCAAAACGTCCCATTGGAATGAGGCAAAAATATAACATACATACCTACATCGATGACTTCAGTTGTCCCACAATACAAAATCCATTTAGTCCATAGATGGTCAATAATTAAATGACTACTACTATGCAGCACACATTTTCTTTATTCGTTGTTTTTATTTTATTTTATTGGGGTGTTCTGGCAAACTGGACACAGGATATTACACAGCCTAATAAAAAAAGATAAGATAATAAAAGATAAAGCCAAGGTCCAGAGTCCAGCTTAATAAAATATTTATATAGCAATTAAATAAACCTATAAAAAAACATTACTTTATAGAAAATATTGTAAAAGTATGTTGTTTTCTACACAGAAAAGACCTTTTTCACATTAAATTTACATCTTAGCAAGAAAATCACAGCAGTAATCACTAACATTAACTATGGCTGCATTTCATTTAGGTGCTCCAGTTAAAGAGCCCTTGTTATTAGTTACATGTGTGCGTTCTCTGCTGTGACAAGGCATTGAAAATGTTTCTTCTCCATTTAGTGATTAGTAAACCAATGTCCCCTCACCAGGACAGAGTTGCTGGCTGGGTAAACAGCCATGGGGTTCCTCTTCTGCATCGGCAGGGCCACCAGCGGGGGCCTTTCTCTGGTGAAGGGGGGTTTGTTCAGGACCTAGTGCAGGATACATAGTTGAGGCTCCTAAAAGTGATGCTGAAGCTGCACTACAGTGCAATGTTTTCTTACTGATGAAAGAAGTGGACTTTCAAAAAGACTTTACCATTCAGTGACACTGACCTGTGACGCTGGGGTCATTGCGTTCCTGGCTGTCACCCTTACACACTGTATGGCACAAAGTAACCGTCTCTTACCTTATGAAGCATGACTCCTAACACGATGGCCATCAGCAGCAGGGCGATGCCTGCCATCACTACGATGAACCAAAGCTCCCGGACGACCGGCTGCCCTCCCTGACCTCCCTCTGCCCGCTCACCTCCTCCTCCTCCTCCTCCTCCTCCAGGAGGAGTGGGGCTCCGTGGATCTGAAGGATTTAAACACATGCAAGATTATTAGTTTGACTGCTGTCTTCAGCATGGCAACCCTGTTAGTATCTGATTGATTTGTATATGATGAGGTTTGATATTGATAAATATCTTCTTACAATCATCCAATTATTATCTGAGGTTTTGTAAAAAATATCTGTTAGTTAATTTGTGAATTGCCATATAATTAAAGAAATGACAAAGATCTGAGCCTCATGTTGCCATAGAGCACATGACCTGCTCATCTAAATGTCTCTTTGGTAAATGTGGATGTCTTTTTCTGTCAAAACCTTGTTTTCCTTTATTCAATCAGACTTCTGTTGGGTTTATATTTGATATGAGAAGTCTATGTCACAAGTCAACCCTGTGAGAAAGAAAGACGATCGCACATACTGTAGAAGAGATAGCACTGTAACTGGAGACACGTGTTCTCATGGCCTAGTTTCTGTCCTGCAGGTACCACCACACTCCTTAATCAGTCACATTTAGCTATTTATATTTCTTCTAAAACAAGTCAGGTCTCTGCATGTATATATTGGTAGATTATACAGTTTATTGGTAGACCCTGAAGGCAACATGGTGCTGTTCAGTAAGTGTAATAATGCCACAATTTCATGCACTGTTCCTGCAAGATCCAGGACAAGCTCCCCAGTAGAAAGTGTCCAAGATGTTGTAGGTTTAGACATCCTTGTTGCAAAATGAGGAAGGAGTGATGGGAGGGGGGGCGCAGTGAGACAGAAGTGTGTCCACCCAGAGACTCACCAGTGCTGAGGTCCGTGGTTCGGCCTGTGGCGGGGGTGCTGGCAGCCCCTCGCTGTGTGATACATCGATCAGAAGGGCAAAGACCTGCCGGGCGATTATAGGATCACACCTGTCGCCCCATCAATATTTTACACCTGATACTTTTACTTGCTGAGTTGCCGTCTTCAACTGCTCACAGATGATGAGAGACACTTCAGTAAAATGTTAGATCCGCCATGTCTCGGTCCCTGCCTCGAGGCTAATGTTTCCTAGAGAGCACGAGGAAGAAGCATAGTATCTGGTATCAGAGTTAAAACAGCCTCCAACAAACTGCATGCGTGTTCCAAAAACTCCCATCAACCTTTGCTTTTTTTCAACGGTGCCATGGTAACATCCAGGTGTCAGGTTGCAGTGGTAGTGGCCATATCACCCCTCTGGTGCCCTGTTGGTGTGTTCTTTCTTACAACAATATGTGCCCCATATTTGTTATGGGTACTTAATATAATATGTAGAAAGAAAACAACCAGAGTCTATAGGTACTTGCCTATTTAAACTGTGAGGGCCATGTAGTGTGATGTTGTACATTCTGTTTGGTCTCAGCTTGAACTGGTCGGGTATTTGAGTCTTGACTGAGATGACAGCATGCTGCAGAATAAAAAGACTTGCAAAGGATGAGACACACAAAACTGGGATTTGTTTGATGTTATAATGAGAAGTGAAGCCATCCTTTATCTCACAATTTGATTTCACCGTTTCAGTATCTCCACTGTTGAAGCGTCCGTCAGCAGGACACAGACTGCCCTCTCACTGCAGGTGACCATGTCCTCTACATTCACATTTGAGTTATTGCTGCTATTGGTGTCCTGCCATCATCATAGAAACACGGTTCTGTCCAATGTAAACTTCAGCTTAAGTAGATGGTCTGAGAGTTCACATGAAAAATTATACTTTTTTTTCTTCACATAAAACATAAAAAGATTAATGAGTTTAAGTAAAATACACACTGACGGCTATAAGCAGAAAAATGCTGTGTATTTGTTCCTGTGGATGTGCCTAAATTCATCTGAGCCCTTCTATTATGGGACAATGGTTACAAATACTATTGGGTTAATGAAATAATTATCTTAATTACCTCATTAGCAAAATCAATCATCTTATAATGAGAGTCTGTCTGTAAATGCAGAGGAGGAAAGTCTCTTTTCTCTCCCAAACAATGATAATTTAACTATATATCTTAGCTATTATGTAGCATATATGTATTATATTCTGTTGAATATAATTGTTTTAAGACAAATTTAATGACCAAAAAAAGCCTAAAGATAAACCTCTAATGTTCTACAGTATAATCGTGTTTTTATATATTTTATGTCTTTGCTATAAGCTTGGCAGCAGTGGACAGTTATATTAATGAACATGAATATTTTAAAGTTATTGGTGAGACTTGACCTTGTTCAGACATTTTGACTGATAAAAGGTCGACAACAAATGAGGATGAAAGGCCCTCTATAAAACTCACACTTTTCTTTTAACCTAATACGGACTTTAACTGTTTCTGAGAATAACATGAACTCATTACTGAAACCAGTGTATGGTACATGGTGTTGCTTGTAATGTGCTATTTGACCACACGATGGCGCCAAGCAGCAGCTGCTGGTTGTGTTGTTGGAGGCAGTGTCCAGTATGAGTCAATGGCAGCAGAGAAGAAACTCAGTATGCGGGTACAGCTGCAGTGCCTCTTATTCTCAGTCCCGGTCATTATCGCACGATGCTGTCATGCTAAAGCAGGAAACAGTCACACATCAAAACTACATCAACTGAACTCTGATTTTGTCGTCCCTATCAGCACAAAGCAGCGCAGCAGCAATGACCTGAAGGCCCTGATGTGCAGAAAAAGTCCTTTTTCTCAGTGTCATCCTCGTGTGACCTCTAACTGCACATGTACAGTTGTCCATCTGCTGCGGGGGAATGATTGAGAACGACAGGCAAGAGGTACAGCTGCAGATTTAGTAACAGTTTGTCAAGAAGGCATACAAGTTTTAAACGCGAGCAGCATCCTGGGACGATTTCAAGAGGGGAAATCAGGGCCAGGTTGTATTTTACCACGCTGGTGTCTTGTTTTCTTCTTCTACCTCAACATTTCTGAATTAAACATTATCTTACATGGTGTGCCGGACAACGGGGCCTCCCAGACAATAATATCTTAGTATGATGTATTTTCCACTTAAAGTTAAAGTGCCCCTCCACTCAAAAATATGCTTTTCTCTCTGTAACTTCACTGTGCAGAGTGTCATGTATGTGCAGAGTAACACTAGAAGGCTGTTTCACATTGTCCACGTTTCTCTGTGCTCAGCTTAAATCCCAGTTTAAGACGCGTTTGGACGAGCAGGAAGAACCAAACATGCTTCAATGAGCAAAGAAGTAGGAAACTACTTGGAAACACATCATTTCAACCTTTGAAGATTTGCATATTGATACATTTTCAATGAGTGAAAAGGAGAAGATGTAATTTTAAGAACTTTTATTGACATTTGTGGGCGAAAGATCTTTGTGACTGAAATGTTTGTAGAAAAACTCCCTTTATAAACAGAAACTTGTGGAAATGTAAGATTTTAAATCATTATTATCAAACCATAAGTGTAACATGCAACACATATTCCCATTTATATCTCATTTAAATCTTATAACAAATTTCTCACACTCCTGATCCAGTGAGGGATGTGCACTCTATGTCCTGTATGAAAAAGTCCTTTAGAGATAAAGTTGTTTTACTATTCAATAGCTACATCTCTTTAGAATGACTGAAAAATCCAGTTAATCAGAACAAAAACATACTTTAGTGAGTTAGATAATCATCATAATTATCATCATAGCTTCATTTTCTTTTTAAGGACCATTTTTCGAGGTGAAACCCAGCTGAAGACGCATTTTCTCCAACTTAATGTTTGAAAACAATAATAATTCCACCAAAAACATTTGATTATTTAACAGTTTCTTTGAATTGGTCCCCAGTTCCAGACATCACCACTCTGTATAAGAGGGGGGGCCCCACATTAACTAACAGCTCATTTGATTTATTTTTACAGACGAGCTCTCCTCCGCCTAATACCCTAATCAGCATTCATACCTTGCCGTGATGATTCGGGACAATGCTTTTTTATTGAGGAAGTGATCTCACCCTTGAGTGCCAGAATCAGCCTTTTTTACAGCCCATCTCCTCAGGGCCTCATCCATCACCAAGGTGTCTGGGCGACACGCCCGCTAGACACATACATAACTCATTTAAGGAGAGGGACATACGGGGATATATCACTCAAGATCACTAACTCACTTACTGAAAGCTGATGTGGTGAAATATGTAGTGAATCTCCAGCTTGGTCCAAATCCCTCTGTGCACCTCGCGAGTTTTAACCACAGGTAATAAGGAGATTTATTTAGCTTCTGCAGACAGATGAGGAGGGATAAAGGACAAATGGGTTCCCTTGGATTTTAATTTATAGCGATTCATCCATCTTTATTCATTGTCTCCTCTTCTTGTACATATAAACAAGATCACATGCTTCATGTCACAGAGCCACTCGTGACTGATTGCCACTGAAAGCTGCATGTCTCTCCAGTTAATACTTCCTTTATTGAATCTAAACGCAATCAGAAACCATGTAATCCTACAAAAGATCTGCTTCTTCAGTCACCAGTCTAACAAAGGCGTCGCGTCGCTCATTACCGCAATCATTTCCAATTACATTTTCAAAATCAGTAGTGTAAAGATATTGGTAACACTTTATATTAACCCCCTAGTTATCATTCATAAGCAGTATATGAACAATTAAAGACCAGAGCTTTCGCTGTGGCCACAAGAAACAATTATGGAATAATAGTAAACGTATAGTGTAACAGCAGCACAAGTCAATGATAATAGATCATAAAGTCAGAGAACTCACACAGCATTATCTCAAGTTAGTTAACATTAGCCACCAGAAGCTGCTGGTCATACCAGCCCAGGTAAGGCTGCAGCAGCTTGAGCAAGAGTGTGTTTTATTGCTTATAATATAATATATAATAACTATTATATAAAGCAAGACCTTTTCATTTGTATAAGGAACAATGTGTTATTTCTTCTTTCAAAAGTTACAGTAGCTTTATTATATGGTGAACATACATTATATAATGTGGTTGTAAGCCGATATGAAGACATCTATAGCTGCTCATATGAAACATATGTAACTGAAATATGATCAGATTATGAATAACTGGCAATATGATGTCACACAGTTATAACTGTACAAAACATGTCTTCATATATTATATGAATATGAAATGTGGGTGTGTTGTATTAATAAAGTAGGCCACTTAATATAATTATATTTATAATGATGAATTTATTTACATACTTCTTCCTGCTCCATGACAGCTGAGCAAACTCCATCTATCGGTGAAGGCCACAAGATACTGAAAGCCTTGAGAGGAATCTAGTAAGTGGACTTTGAGTTAAGATTTTTTTCCAAGGTCAAGAATGACCTCAAGCTCAACGTGTCTTTATGAATTTTGAACATATTTATTTAAACCCGCCGGTATGCACTATAAGGATTTGTTCTTGTGTGTTTGTTAACATATCAGTAATAAGTTATGGGGTTTTTGTATCTGCTTACGACTACGTTGCAGTGTGTTATGAACATGCAGAGATTATATCCTGCTTATACATGCTAAAGGGGGGGAGGGGGGGTTTAAAGCAAAGCATTACCAAATGAAGTTTCTATTTCTCAGGATGATTGTATGATGAAGCGATGAGTCGACTGCCTCGACTTCCATCGGCCTCAACAGGCATTTGATGACCAGCACTCCCCGGAGCCACTGTTAGACTTCATTACATTATAGCTGTTAATTATAAATCTCCATCCAACTGGGCCCTGATGGCCTAAATGTGCCATAATGGGCCTTACTTGGAAATGACAGTCCATTGTTAGACTGTGCAGAATAGACTGCACCCACCAACCGGCTCTTAATAAATTTGTTTCACGGCCGTTCTGTCCTTCTTCTCTCTTTATTGAGAAAAACGACACTCAGATGATGTGAGCTTTGCATTAAGGGGATCATCTTTATTGCCCAAGAATCCACCTGAGAATGAAATAACACGGCACAGCTCATCCAAACAAAGCTTATTTGCATCTTTAAACATCTCTGTTGGCATAAGACATGACGTATATACAGCAAAACGTACATACATTTAAACCGGCATATTGCTGCCTTCATCTTGTCACAAAAATATGCACATTATAGTGTCACAGTACCTTGAGTAAAATAAGGAGCAAGACTTGGGCGTTTTATCCACTGTATTGAGATTCCTTCCGAATTTAATCCCTTCATTTACCGTGTGCAGAAAAAGACAAATTTCAGATACTCTTCACACAAAACACACTAACAGATTAACAGAGCGTCATCACCAGTTGCCCCAAACTTGATGGCTAAAAAAAAAAGTAGTGCACAAATTTCATCCTACACATAGATTTCTACCATAGAAAGGACATCAAATGCCTCCCTAATCCAGATTACACAGTATGGCAGCCATTTTACATAGTTAAAGTTAATATCTATGGGTCTACAACTTTGCAACATTATGATTTTCAAGTACATACTTCAATTTTAATCATCTTGAATTTCATGATATGGTATACACACAGTATCAGTGCTGTAGCAGAGAAGCTAGTAAAAAATTATTTTACAATGATATCATTTAAAAATCTTTTAAAAAATTATTATCCACTGTAATTGCTGTAATCTACTCTTCATTAATGCCACATTAGTAAATAAAAAAAATAAAAACAGCAAACAAACAGAGCCACTTTTAAATAAATATCACTTTGCGGTCGTACAGTTGTATCCTGACACACTAAGTACTCTTTCCCTGAAATGTTCTTCTAAAATCAGGAAGCCAGTTATTGTTTATGAGATTCTGACCACTGGATTGCTTCCCTTTAATCATCTATATATGAATGTAGTAAATAGATTCTCTTGCAATACACGACACAGCAGGGATGCAGGTTTATGTGAATGTCTTACAGGCCACATTATATTACTGTGGAAATATGCTGGTATTATTCAATACTACGAGTCTTTACTCTTTGGCAAGACTTACCTTTTAGGACACATTAACCTTTTCTATACAAAAAGGAAAATAAAAGGAAATCAACTCATCAAAAGGCTTTCTAAATGCACTAGACTGTAGATTAACAGGCTTCAAGATGGATGAAATAATCCACGAGGATCTTCAAGTATCAGGTGGTCTTTTGACAAAAGAAGCTCTACTTTTGGCATGTAACTGTAAATATCTCTAGAAGGCCATGTCTCCTGTTTTTATGCTGTTTGTCCATCCACCTTCAATCTTCGGAGCAGGTCGACTCACTTACATTGTAGTCACAAACAGCAAAGATGACCACGTCCTCATGTTCAAGACACTAAATGCAAATTAAACTTTAAACTTCATTCACTTCCATTCAAACTTTCGTTGGAAGTAGGAAGGATGTTGCTCTAAAAATGTTCAAGCTGCTGGCCTATTGAACATACTTCCCGGCGATTGCAGATTTAAAACTTTATTTTAAGTCAAAGCTGAAATGGACAAATACATGGTGTCAAACCCCAACATTACCCGTTTTCCATCACTTCCCGTCATCCTAACCCCTGTGTCAGGGGGTCAGGGCGAAGCTAATGGTTGTGTGTGTCCGGGTCAGGCTTTGGCCTCCAGCAGTTCGAGGAACAGTTTGTGCATAGGCACACGGCCGTCCTGTTTGATGCTGCAGAAGTGCTGGACAGCACGAGCAGCTGTCTGGCGGAGGAGAGGGAGAGTCATGATCAGTTTGCCGGCCCGCCGAGCGTCCTCTGGGTGGTGGGTGGCCTCGTAATCTTGTAGGGCCCCGTGAAGGACATCCTGAAGTCTCTGAACTGCCTCTGAGTCCTCGATTTGCATGGAGTCTATAGGGAGAGGTGGAATTAAGAAATGAAGGTATGTCAAGGGATTATGCATTATACAGACTATTTCTTTTTACAAAGCAAAAGCAGAATTGTTTTTCCTGAAAACCTGGTAGCTCTTTGAGGCTAAATGACACAATGACAATGCTGATATTCAGCAGACATAATGATTTGCTGAGGCTGATGGGAATGTCATTAGCTTTGCAGGTATTGGACATAAGACAAAGTATAATATTATTTTAATTTTGACCTGCTGGTGGCATTAAAGGAGTTATTAGGATTCATCTTCTTAGGACCATGAATGTCTATACATCATTTTATGGCAACTGATCCAATAAACGTTGACATATTTCAATCTGGACCAACCAACATTTCCATCCATAGAGCCACGATGACATGGCAAAACAATTGAGCAGATACAGAACCAAAGAGTCTTATCTCTGTAATAACTAACTTAATACCTGAGTTGGCGAGCGCGATAGCCTTGAGGACCACAAACTCCTCCTTCTCCAGACCCATGGTTTTATACTTCTTCACCAGCTGCAGGATGGCGTTGTTGAGGTCAAGCAGTCCGGCCAGCTTCGATTGCTCCTCGTCCATGATGTAGTCCTCAGCATACACCAGCTTGTCCTCCAAGCCCAGCGAGCGGAACACCACTCGAAGAATCAAAATCTCCATCCAGCCACTCTGCAGCAGACTCATCTGATCAGCCAGAGAGAGGGAGGGGAAGCCTAGAACGATGAGAGGATAAACAAATCCAGTATTTTTGAAGACTAGGGAACAAAAGTCAGGATATTTTGCTGCAGCTAGCAAGATCCACCCATACTAGCTTTAGAGGTGCTGGTAGGTGGATTTTGTTACATTTGGAGATAAGGCTAGCTGTTTCCTCCTGCTCCCAGTCTTTATGCTAAGCTAAGCTAATTTTTAACAGATAGATAAGAGAGAGGTATCAATCCTCTCACCTGTTTCATCGCAAGAAAGGGCCTATTTTCTAAAATGTCTAAGTATTCCTTAAGTCGATGGAAGTTTAGCTAACTAATAATTATAATCATAATAATAATTTGTATACAGTAGAATATTATCATTGGAATCACATATTTTTCTTGCAGCAGGATGATTCCCTCAAGAAGACCACATTGTAAAGGACATAACAAAGGACAGAGGGAGTGAATGCGTGGTGAATTTAATTACACTATGTTGGACACACCCACTTTGATTGACAATTACACCCCACAGGAGCATGATTAAACCTGCTCACGAACCCTGCATAAACTTTCACACACACACTCACACACACGTTTACTGTAATTAAATAGATGATTTTACAGAGCAAGGGGAGGAATGGGAGGTGTTTGGATTTTTGACACCATCAGTGATTGTTATCAGGATCCATTGCTCTTTACAATCACCGCGGGGACATCAGTGGCGCCCCTTTCCCCACTATCGCTCCCTGACTGATTGGAAACGCTGTCTGTGCACCATTTCATTGGTCGATAGGGATCAGTATTCTGGCACTGGATCATCGATCAGGGACAGAGACCTGTGTGAGAGTGTGTGTTTGGGCCTGTGTGATTAAATCTCAGGCATTATATTGATAGATTTTAAAGACAAATACAAGTTAAACCTTCAATAAAGAGAAAAGACCACGTTTTACAGGGACAAATGTTTTTTTTTTCTCCAGAGCACAGGGTGCTGAGGGCAATAAGGAAAGGAACATTGTCTTGCCAGTGTTAGTCGTGTCATATCAACAGCAACACACAGCCAGTCACACCACAGTCGCTCTCACAACACACATTTGACAGCCAACTTGCAGCACAGACTCAAAAAGGCCAAAAGCAAAGAGGGCAGTTGGTCTTTAGCCAGCTCATCTGCCAGTCTGGCCCTCAGACTTCAGACCACATCACCGTCAATCTGCCTGATAAGAGCAGACACGGAGGAGGGGGAGCAGCCAGAACAGTAGCCCCATCACACTCACCTCCCCCTGGGCAAAGAACTCAGATGGCCTGGGCCACTTTGCCCAGGACCCTGGTTCTCCCAGCGATGGGGGCCGTGTGGCCTGCCACTCACCCAGAGCTGATGTGACATGGCCATTACGCTGCTAGGAGTGGACAGTCTTTTTTTAATATCTATTCTCTCTGTGTATGTCTTCTATCTACCTTTTTTTCTTTGTCGCCGGTTGGTTGAGATGTCTTGATCTCTTTTACCTCCTCCACCTGTTCTTTGAAAGACACTATCGTCCCTTCCTTTCATTTTGTCTTCTGTCTCATGATCTCTGCCATCTCATCTCAAGTCACTTCTTTTTCTGTATCCTTTATCTCTTAATCTGACTTGTTCTTCCTCTGTCTCTTTGCCTCTGACCAAATGAAATCCTTCTTTGATAAATAAAGTTACATTTGATTAGATTTTTTAAATTTGATTTAGTCTGTAGAATCATAAATGCAAAGGAAATGCTTATCAGATGTTATGTGAACACAAATGTGTTAAATTTATTCTGAAAACCAATCGAAAAACATTTGATAATAATTACAAACAGAGGAAAGCTAATTCCAGCATTTGTAAAAGTGTAACCAGTGAATGTTCAGGATTTATAAGTGATAATGGACTTAATTAGCAATTGATTGCCACAGATATATCTCCCATTCACCTTCTGTTAAAGGATTCGTTTGATCCTTTAGGAAATACGCTTATATTTCGAGAGTTGGATGAGAAGATCAATGACACTTATATATCTGTCTGTTGAATATGAAGCTAGCGCCAGCAGCCAGTTAGCTTAGCTTAGCATAAAGACTGGAAATAGCAGTAAAAGCCTGTAAAATGGTACATTTGAGCTGTTTATGCTAAGTCCTGTGAAGTGATCCTGAAATGTTTTGTTTTTTGAAACGAAGAGCAATTGTTCCATGTGAGAGTCCTTTTTATTTGCCTCGACCCGACTGGAAGTGCACCTTTTGTTAGATTTTATTTTGTTTTTCGTGACATTTTAAAACTTTAAGTAAAATTTGCATGACAGACGGATGAATACATGGCTCCCTCTCTCCCTGTCTCTCTCTCTCTCTGCCCCCCCTCAGGTGGGTATCTGCTGTGTGTACGGTCGCCTCTCACCGCTGCTCCGCTCTCCCAGCCAAACCCTCCACTGGCAAAGGGCTACAAATACAGCCATCAGTTGGACTCCATCTGTCTCCTGCGCTGACAGTAAAGAGTCGACAACAGGAGAAAAGAGGCAGACAGAAGCCGCCCAGGGGGTGAGGATGGATGTGGGGGCGGGGGGGGGGGGGGGGGGGTAGAGGGGGTGGTGATGCCCTTATTCATTTTGAAACAAAACAATGGAAATGCTGATGAGGGATACCAAACTCCAACACACACTCAAATGGTTGCTTCATGTCCACTGGAAGAAATATGGGGACAAATATAGCAGAGATACTAGACTCGCACGCACACACACACACACACACACACACACACCTGCTTTGTTTGTTTTGTAAGCATTTCAGAGACAAGGCATCAACAAAAAGCCCAGGTGTTTCCTCTGTGATGTTTTGGGTGTGGATAACCACGGCTGATAAAGCAGTCAGTGCTTCAGTTAGAGGAAAAATGACGATAAGAAAACAGGACAGAAGACAAATCAAGAGAGACAATAGTGCCTCTACTATACTGATCCTGTATCTATACTTGGGTACATAGTGATTCATTTCGATGTGGATTGATCTATTGCGATCTTTTGTGATTCATTGTTTAACCCCTGAACATCTAGTTTTGTCCCTTTTTTACATTTTTTTCAGTTTGTAATGACTGACCCACTGGTGGACCAATGCTTTTAATTTAGAGAATGTCAAACAATATCGAAAGATGTCCATCACAATTTACCAAAGGTCAAGGGGACGTCTTCAAACTGCTTGTTTTGTCCAACCTTGAATACCCTCACAACCCAGGGTGGTCTCTTGTTTCATCTTTCATTATGAATGAATCCCCTAATTCTTTTCTGGGTTAATCAATTAATCGTTTTGTCTATGAAATATTGGAAAAATGTGATAAATTCCCATTACAATATTACAAGTGCAAGTTGATGTCCTTAAATCAGTTGTTTTATACGACCAGCAGTCCAAAACCCAAAGAGATTCAGTTTGCAGAGATGTTATGTAGAGAAAAGTAGCAAATTCTCACATTTTTTATCATTTTTGGCATTAATGTTAAAAGATTTACTTAAATGGTCAATTGATGGTTAAATTTCTGTTGATTGAATGAATCTGATCTGAATAAATGCAAGTGCTGTTTTTCATTTGTGTTTTGTGAAGTTCCAAGCAAACCTCTGTTGCTGCCGCATGCGATCACAACCGTCAACATAGCTGCATACCAGCGTTTTAATCCCACTAATCTGTCAGAATGCACTTCCCCTCTCCTTTCCAAGCCTCTCATCCAATAGGAACAAAAACTCTCTGGACATCCCTTCTGCTGTCCCTGTGTCAGAGGAACAGCTAAGTGTATTCCAAGTATCAGGAGGATTTCCGTAATTCAGAGACAACCACAGCCCAGGAAATGAATTAAAACTCACAGGTGGCCACTGGTCATCTGGTTGATGTTAGGAACACACATTAGTCAACAAGGGCATGGCACACTCACACACACACAGACAGACACACGCGCGCGCGCACACACACACACACACACACACACAAGATGACTGACAGTTAACAACGCACCAACGTGCCCTCTCCTTTCTGGGCACCCAGCGAGTGTCTTGGCAACCACAAACAACAATCTCCTCCTCCAATCCCATTATAGACTTAACGTGAACTAATGTGTGTGGCGGATTGCGTGAGCGAACAAATGACTGACTGACTGACCGAGATTGTGGGATTTCAGTCCGAATCGTACCTGGGATGTGTTTGGCCCAGCCGATGTTGACCACCAGCTCCCTGTCAGCCAGGTCACACAGTGTGGTCAGAGCCTTGATGTCACTCTCAGGTACAGTGGGGTCCGGCATGGCGAAGATGCCCTCCGGCTCAGCCACCAGCAGCAGAGACACCACTTTGTTTTCGACCACACCGCCAACAATGACTGCGAGAGACCAAGAGAGTAACATACTTTTATTATCATAACCACCTCTATTTAATCAGGTAATCTCATTGAGATTATATGTAATATAACCAGTTAATATAGCCACAAGCACATACATACAAACACCATCCGAAACAATCAAAAGTCACCCAGTGGCATGAGATGTTTGTTTGTTATTGGTGGTGGTTGATGATGGTGCAACATATTGGATTTACTGGGTATAAAATATGATTTAAGCTCACAAACAGACGAAAATCGAATGAACAAGCACTACAGTCATCAGTGATGTCCCGAATATGTGAATAGAGATACTGGATATTGTGTGGGCATGTTTCCCAAACCAATGGGTTTCTTTTTCAATTAAAGGTGTTTTTTTGTCGCTATCCAGTGAAAACCCTGTATATCCAAATGTGTTTATTTTTATTGATAAAGATTAAATTAACCTTTTGAAATGCCACGTGGATGTATGAACAATGCATGGCATTATGGGGCTGTTTCTCTGAGCTCATGAAAAGTTTAAGTTTGGGAGATAGGTGGTTTTCACAGGATGGCAACAAAGTCAAATACAGCCATTCAAAGCATCCCACTATGTGGATTGATGTCAACTCATTAGCAAATACTAGCTATAAAAATGATTCAGTGCAGTAACAGACAACATCACAGAGGGAATGATTTGGCTGTTTTGAACTCGCAGACCACAAGACAGATCAAATCTGAGCCTCTCATATCTACAGTAAAGATATCCATTAATGCAGACTGACTACTTAACAATCACACACTACGTGTCTTGTTCATAGTTACTCTGAGCTTTTCTTTGTCCACTTACATGTTCTCTTCTGAGGCAGGGTGTTCTGTGGGTGCAGATACGGGCTGTTCTCAGCGTCTATTCTCCTCTTGTACTTCTGCCTGCCGCCTCGAACCCGGTCCAGACGCACACCTACAGAAGCACAAACACAGGACATTAATGACGTATGTGCTGTTAACGGTCACCCCCAAAATATACACTCCTGGGTGTCCTTATATCACAATGTAAAGTGCTAAACGCTAACACTTATTCACATGCACTGGATACATACTATATTTACAGAAATTGGTGTTTTAAATACTATTGGAATATTTCTTGTTTGATTTAATTATAAAAAGAAAAAAAATCGAGATTGTGCGATTAGATGGTAAAATCATAGAAAACGTTTTTAAATAAAGGTTAAAAAATAATGTGAATTTGTTTGGAAATTCTGTGAATCAAGGACCATAATTTGTCACATTTCATTATCAATGATGAAAAGAATAATGTACGCACAGTGACTCCAAACAACAAACTTGTTTAAATAGACAACATTTCAGTCACGCTTGTATCATCAGTCAAGGTGCCGACGTTTTTCACCACTATTGACGACACCGACCACGGTTCAAAAAGGTAATCAGTTATCAGAAAGAGGCTTAATGTTGAACCCGGTCAACCATCAGGATGTTGCCCAATCCTCTGCTCACATGTCCTAACGATTCCAAGGAGACGGAACGGGACATGTCTAATGCCGGCACACCAGCATACATCCTGTAACACAACACCCAACAACTTTAGAGAGGCCGATGACAACTGCTCATCTTAACGAGCATTGTGGTAACCTTGTCGCCATGCCAATGGGGCTTTAAGAGTATGTGTGTGCCTGTATGTGTGTGTGTGTACAGTGGGCAGTTAGATAAGGAAAAAGGTGATTGGATTTGTGTTTATGGAGGAGAAACACGCATACTGAGAGTAACAGTCACCAGGTGCATCTCCAAAGAAAATGTGTGCAGCAGTGTGAACGTGACTCAGAAAGCCTTCAGCAGTGGTGTTGGGTTACCTGATCTACACAGTGTAAATGGCCATAGTTGCTCTGGATAGATCCATAATGGCACTCACGTCTGAAAGAGACACTCTGAGGGTTTTATTTGCCCACTTGACACCTCATGTTGATACTCCATACCTTTGGGCCGGCTGCCTCCTGTACTCATTCTTTCTTATGCAGATATTTATAGAGCATGCATGAACATCTGCAACATTAAACAAAATAACATCCTCTTAATCAGGCATGTAAAATGTGTTGCAGGGTTATAATTTGTAGAAAGGTTCTTAATTTTTGGCATAACTGGTGTGTACATTTTGTGTCATTTCAAAGATAAGGTAGGAGAACAGTAAGATGGAAACGGGGCCACTCATAACAAAGCGATGGTGTGAGAATGTGGCCTGTGGAAATATGCTCAGATGTTTTATGACAGTATACTTCCACGTGTAAAGGTGGACAATTTTGACACCCACGTCCTTAAAGGTCTCATTTCAGTGTTGTGTATAAGCTGCTTCAGCTTCTTAGAGAGGGAGGGGTCCTACATCAACACATGATCTCCTGCAAACAGTTTTAGATCATTTCCATAAGGGATTTGTGTATTTGAGTTTTTTCTTGACGCTTTTCTGACTGGTTTGAAGTAGGCGGGGCTCACTTGAGCAAAAGGTGGTCACAAATTTCTCTGCACCAATCGGGGTTAAGTGACTTAAGATAGTTGTGCGGCTTGTTTGCTAATGTTTCCAGGCCACTGTCAATCAAAACAGATCAAACCACACCCACACAATCCTGATGATTTCCTTTGTGTGGTAAACTATTAATAAACAAAAAATACTTTAGAAATCTTAAGATGTGAAACCAAGTGTTCAGGGGTTTTAAATGAACCCTTTGAACTAAGGATGGACAATAAACCGAATTCATTTCATTTCTGACATTATGAATCTGTTAAACCCAAATTTACTTTCATTACACACAGTTTTCAATACATACGTATTTTCATGACTGTTGAAAGCTCCAGAAAAAGTTAGTAAGTGGATCTAAGGTCAAGCCTGAACCTTGATGGAAAGTCCCAAAAGTGTGTTGAAGAAATGACAACTACTGAGCTGAAATGCCAACAGATCCAATCCCATGACAAATTAGCATCCATCTGCTGATGAAGAGCTCTGGAAAAAGTAAGCAAGTGGTCCTTAAGTTGGGATTTTTTTTGTCAAACTTGTGGATACAATAGCAACAGCCCAAAGTCCAAACTAGAATCTTTCAAAATGTCTATTCTTATTTTAATCATGATAAATGTGACAAATGATCATGATATAGATTTTAGATCATATCTTCAAGCCCTACTTAATATTTTTGGGCCTTACATTTGCTCCATCGATGGTAAGACGAGTTAGAGTTGGCAGTTTGGGCTAAGAAGAAGAAGTGAAAAGCTAATTTCAAGAAGATAAGTGGGAAATTAAAGAAGCGATTGGTCGTGTAAACTCAATGCCCTCCAACCCTTTGGTGATGTCATGAGGGTCAAATAGTCAATGTGGATTATCCTGGGCACTTGGCAGGTGGTGCCACTCCGAGGTGTGAGATGAGGGATGAGGGTGCTTATGTATGTTGTCACCAGATTTAACACAAACTGTCGGCAAACAGTGGATTAAATCAAACAACTTTGGTTTTTCGATATGTAGAGAAAGTGTGTTTTATACGGGTATATTTGTGCGTGTGTTTGTGCTCAGATCTGACAGACATCCATATACACACATCAGAGCTAAGTGTAACTCTTCACAGTGGAATGTGCTGACAACTAAAAGGCCAAGAATAGCTTTGGTGGATAACAGAACAGAGACACACACCTCCTTCCTGTTCCTCCGCACAGAGCATCAGAGTTCAATAAACACGGACTGCTCAGACATTGATCTATTTTTTGCCGCTTTCATCGCTCATTCTTCTTTTGAGGGTGTCTGGATCTTCACATGAGAGGCTTTACAGGTTCCCAAAACGCACACCGCACAGCAGTATCAGGAACACGGACATCCAGCCGCTGATCCGGACTGATCCAGGTTACCTGGCACCCCACCCCCACCTCCATCACTGCTGCCACCACCAGCATGTGTTCAGTATAAACAATCCCATGCTTCTCAGATAATGTGACAAATGTACACATGGCTGCCCCCATTACATTCCCCCGCACACTGCTTCTCATCAACAAATGAAAAGGATTTGGAAAGTTGGCTGCGAAACGCAGGCATCGTCCCTCCGTTCTGTTCTGATGCTTTTCTCAGAATACAGATTAACGCAGCATAATTAACCAGCCAGCAGGAAATGGGGATGAGACGGCGAAGAAGAGACAAGGAGAAGGAAGAGGAAGGTACTTTACCTCTGACCATACTTCTTAGGAACATAAACCGTTCAAATACAAGATCACACAATTACATCTGTATGATAAATAAAATGTTGCGCACATTTTGCTAACATACATGTTTTTACTGTCCCTACAAGCAACAGCAACTGTAGAATTGAGCACTAAACAGGGCTTAATCAAATCCTGCCCGGGGTCTATATGTCTTTTAGCTGTTTATTTAATATGGCTCTGACTCTCCCCATTAAACCTCACAGCTCCTCTGTCTCAGCCTTTACTGCGGCCTCTCCGGGGAAGAGGGGCATTACGAGACACGGTGAAGCGCGTTACGAGGGCGCTTACGACGGGAGTTACGAGGGGCAGTTCGCATTTCACGGAGGTCCAGGAATCCCACAAGGCATCTGGAGGAATTTACGAGGGGGGAGGGAAAGCTAAGGGGGTGGCGAGAGGAGGTGGGATTGAGAGGCGGACTGGGATGCTGTTGATGCCCCTGCCCTATTAAAAGCAGCTAATTTAGAAAAAGGGACACACTCACTCACAAAAACACACAGAGGTGTGTGCATAAATGTGATTGCAGACCGACATGGGTTTAAACTAACTCATATACACAAACTGATACGTGTGCAAAGATGCTATAATTCTGTGTATCCATAACTCACACACACACATTTAGGAACATGCACAGCAGCAATAAACACATGTTGCTGTGTGTTTAGAGATGAGTAGGTGGCATTAAAGGATCATTCCAGTTTATTACAACTGGGATCTTATTTTGATAGTTTTGGCCACCGTTTCTATTGGTTATGATAACATTACACTTGTGAAAGTAATTGCTGAGATCAGGGAACATGGCGGCATCAATAAAACAACAGGGCAAGAAAGAAGCGGTCAGACGATCGCACAGGTTGTAAACAACTCAATAATTTAGTCACATTATCACTTTATTTGGAGGTAAAACCAAAAGTGAGAGCCGCACAGTCTAAAACAGAAGACGCTCTTGTATTTAACCTCCTCTGTTGGAGCTGCTTCACAAAAGATATGTTATTAGACAGAAGTTAAAGTTACAAACATTTTTTTTGAATGAACTGTGTGAACTTATTGTCCAATTTGTGACTGAGCTGACAAGCTGCTAACTGACTGCTAGCATGCAATTAGCAAGCTTTTTCCTCCCTCTTCCCTTTTTGATAATTCAGTGAATGAAATGGTGTATGATCCTGAGAACAATTAAATGCTTCATCTTTACATTTACTATCCCTTGGTCCACCACACACACACACACACACACACACACACACACACACACACACACACATTTTATCTGCTCTCCCCTCTTTATTATCATCTCTTGGCCCTACACAGCAAGTAGCAAGTGGCCGGTACAGTAGGAGGTCGCTAATGTTTTCCTTTTTGAGTCACTTCTAAATCTGGACAATACGTCACCAGACAGGCACACAGTCAGACTAAAGGAGCACCTGACCGTTGTCACAGACGCTCTGTGTGGTATGTATACATGTCACCACTCTTAGTCTATACTTTGGAGCATACGTAATAAATATTGGCACATCAGAAAATAGCTGCACAAAAGTGTTGGCTTGTGAAAGCTTGTTGCTAAAATAATGTGGTGTCTTTTAAATTGATTCAACCTTAATGTAACCAAGAAGAGTCTGTGCATGGGTATGAATACACTATAAGGTGTTTGATGTGTAGCAAGGCACCACTGTGTCTATAATTCAGATTCACAAGTTAAAGAAAATATATATTGTCCTTCACATAGCAATAGGCTGGTTTGGGAAGGTTAGTTGTCACATTCTCATTACCTTCCTCACTAGTAAAATGGTTTTTCAAACTTTAAAAAGTCCCTACATAATTTTTTTTTTCTTTAAACCTCATCCCAGGAGACCGTAGCAACGACTCACTCCATTATCTCACTAGCTGCTGCAGTGTTGCACACAAACACCGACACGCTGGCAGGTTTCCAGAAGCACTTATTTGGAGGAATACTGGTGAAGCAAAGACCGACACAATTGAACAGTTAGTAGCCCTCTCCTCCCTCTCAAAGACACGGCTATGCATTGTTCAGCCCTGTGTTTGCTACACATACACGGACCTACACACACACACACACACACACACACACACACACATCACAGCTGGCACGAAGGGGCTGAAGTTTAACTGTCAAAGGTTTCAGGTTTCACTGGTGTCTACAGAACTACAGTATATACCATCACCAGATCACCAGGTGAGACATTGAGAGAATCTCAGCTGGTATTCAGGGTATTGTTTCCAGGAATGCACAACAAAGGAGTTGCAGTCGGACTTGTGTTAGCCGTCACTCTCCGGGTGCTTTTTCTCCGTCTCAACTGTCTAAAGGAGAGTGTTCTTCCAAGTCTACCAAGCGATCAATCTTGGAAAAAGCCACTCAAACAATTTGACCCAGGTTTTAAAGTGATTTTCGGTGTATAGCTGACCTTCTCTCAACATGCCCACAGACAGACATTTCACAAATCGACAGGCCTGGCAGGATTTCCTCCTTCTCTTGGTGATTTCACATTCATTGGATGCTGGGCAGCTGTATTCAATGTTACCTGGAGGAGAAGAGAGAGCATAAGAAACACATGTTTTTCAAGTTGCAGTGGAGACAATGGAGCAATAATTCAATATTATCGTTCGCCCTCTCTTCATTTAATTTGGACCAAATTCATAGTCAAAGTTCACATGTCAAAATGTCACTCAAATGTGTCACATATTGGGGTCTTTAAAGGGTAGTTTTAGTATTAGTCTTCCATAAAGTTGGGGGACTCAGAAGAATCGAAGAAGTAGAGGACCAGATATCGTGACTTTAAGTTCCTGGTGTGGGTTTAGCCCAGAATGCAACTGTAAAGAGTATTTCATTAGACTATCCCTGCCTAGTAAATGCATCTTTCAAACTCCACACCTCCAGTGTTTGTGACTCAGGCTTTCTGTTATAAATGTGTATGACCCTGATGAGCCATGAACTTGACTTTGAAATGACTCGACCCGCTATAGCTACAGAACACATTTCAAATGTTTACTCCTCATGACGAGTAAACTGAACTTCGTGTATAAAATCGGTGGAGTGCACGTTGAAATTTTGGCTTTAGCGCCCACAATCAGTGCAACCACATACAAATGTCTTTTTCCCAACACCTAATTGGGAATCATTTCCATGGCAGCCAAATGTGCACGTTAAGCCCGATGGCGTTCAGCCAGTGGCAGGCGCTCTCAGCTGCCACCCCCAATCAGAAACAGGAAGCATCTGATGAGCCAGACATCAGATCTCCCCGTTGGATCTGACAGCAGCTCATCCCGTTTGCCCTTTGAACCTGTCTACAGGAGCCAACCTCTAGAGGCCTGCCAGGACCTCGACCTGGCCCGCGAGCAGACAGAGCACAGGACAATCCTTTTGAAACGCCCGCACTGCAACGCCGCTGGCTCTCGCCACTAACGGCTTTCGGGGCTGAAGCGCGTGCACACACACACAGCACCATATGTTATCTGAAGCCGTAAAGCCTAAACTCAAACATGTTGACTATATACACGATGCGCTGTACGTTTAACCGCATATCAGCTGTTTGCAAACAGGTCTTTATTTAAAATCTTTCTGCAGTTTGAGAAGCAAGAGGAGGAAGCTGTGAGCTAACTGATCGGGGCTTGTTTATACCAAAACAAACAAACAAAGGGTGTACAAAGGGTACAACTGCATCTGCACCATATTGCTCGTAAAACAGGTTCAGGACGGAATTATCGTCAATACACAGTAAACTCTGTTACTATGTATAAAACGGAGCATTTTCCTGTGTTTTGTGTGTGTGTGTGTGTTTGTCTCTCTCTTACCCTGGATGGTCCTCTTGAAGAAGGCCTTGCAGGCCTCACAGGAGGCCACACCATAGTGGTAGCCCGAGGCCACATCGCCACAGACCAGACACAGCCGCTTGGCCACCGTGCCCAGCATGAATTCACACTTCACTTGGCCTTCTTCTTCCCCAAACCTCCTGGATAGTGGCGGAGAGAAAGAGAGGAAGTGGAGAGGAGAAATTGAGAGGAAGGTGCTCACTTAGTAATAGTACTTCTATTTATCACCTCAAGTGGGGTGAAACACACACAATAAGGGACAGTATGATGCACACACCAACCTGTTTGTTCCTGCATTGTTGGCCAGCCCCGCTGTGTGACCGTAGAGGCCGGGCGAGTCCAGCCCATTGCTGTGACTGATGCCTTTGGTCAGGGGCCCGTAGCTGGAGTTTGTGTCCGAGGAAGAGCTTCCAGGACTGGGCTGGGCTGGGCTGACGTCGCCCTGAGAGCTGGGGCTGGGGCTGGAGGGCTCACGCTTTATAGTGGAGGGACAGGTGGGGTCCAAGCCCCTCACTGACATCCTGCCGAGGTGTCTGGAGAAAAGAGAATAAAATGTATTATTATGATTGTAATACATATTCATGATGGTGAGAGAGTTGACTCACCATGAGTCACCTTGGCATTGTTATTAATATTAATCACTGGTAACTGACCTTCAGGTCTGTGGACTTTGATTGGTTTTATTAAGTCAGGCATCATTTACACAGGTGGTAATCATGTAATACGCAGCTTGGAAAAATCCTTGGCATGAATTTATAGATTCATGTGTCATTTTAAACCACATACAGAGGCTCAGAAAGCTCATGTTTTTTCTTCCAACTTTACTCTTTTTTCCCCCAATCACTCTCCCGGTGCTGTCACTACCTCCATCCCTCCGTCTCCACACCCCTTCATTCATGCATCCATCCATCAAGGTCCTATCTAAACCAGCCGTTTGTGATTTCCCACATATGCAAAGGCGCTGTCCATTACACTGCTTTGTTTTCAAAGGTGGAGATTGCTTAAGCAAACCTAGGGAAATAACCAAACCAGCAATCATCCGCATCATCGTCGCCATTATGTTCAATCAGAACACGGCCGTCGTTCTCTCTCCTTTTTTTTCTTTTCTGCCTCTTTACCTCCATTGTTTCTTTGTGTCTCTCAGCTACTCATCATACTCTACCTGTCAAACACTCTGCAGCTTACAACGGTTAACAGCTTGTTACAACAGCTGATTCTTTTGTTACCGTTGTAACTGTCCTGTAAATGTCAAGAAAAACATTAAAAGAAAGACATCTATGCAGTGACACATGTTGCAGTGCCATAACTAATATCAAATCTTAGGGTTTCTGGAAAGCTCACTAAAAAAGACAATAAAGACTGGTTATAAAGAACAACATCCATAGCTCTTTCTGCTTATAATTATCTAAAAATGTTTTAATGACTAAAGCAGACACATGTCTGGGGTCTTGGCACTGTAAGAAGTACTTTCTTTGAATACCTCTATTATAACTGCTTTTTCCAGGGCTGCATGTTAAAGTGTGTATCATCATTACTTTATTATTGGATCACAGTGTGACCACAACAGACTCTCTGTCACCACGCGGAGGAGAAAAAAGCATCTGAAACCAGTTGAGGTGTACTGTAGGCTCACAGGCATGTGATCTGCGTTAACACACACACACACACACACACACACACACACACACACTCACATTGTGGCGTCGGGTGTTTATGTGTGGATGTAAAAATAAAAATCATAGACAGGCTCTCTCTTCTCTACATACACTTCGGCTTCACGTGATCGGGAACATGTTCAAGCTCCCGACACACACACTTACAGACACATTTTAAAGCAAGTGTCTTCATAAACACCCCAACACATACTTGCATGCAACTGTTTGTCGCCAGGCCAACTTTAAAAAGCCCTCTGCTGTCTCACTCTCTGATGCACACAAGCAGAGAAACACACACACACACACACACACACACAGTATCCACACAGCTGTACATCTCTCCCACTCTAATCTTGGCCTGACGAGGTGGATGTCAAAGCCAGTCTGTTTCCTGCCATGTAAATCCGTGTTCTCTTGGCCACAAGTCATTTGGTAGGCAAAAAGACTGGGCTGCTTTTAACCACCCCCAGAGTAAACCATGGGCACGCGCTATTGACCCCTCTACAAACCCACAAAGACAGACGCACGGACAGACCGACAACAAGTTAAGGTAAAGGGGGCTGAGGTCATATTAATTCTCTGTGGGTTTGTCACCATAAGTAACTCATTTCACATTACACCTAGTTATTTGTGTAATGTGAAATGCCATCTCTCACCTCTCCAATCCCCTTTGAAGATACAAACAGTACAGTGAAGAGAATTCAGTTTCCTTTTAAAATGACTCTCTGGTTTTCCTATTGGCTATCCATCACGGGCGTCCACATTGCCGTGTCAAGCCTCTGACAGTGAGATACTCTATGTGCTCTCCCATTATAATGCATCCCACATTTTGCTTTCATAATGAAATGGCATTAGAGTGGGGTGATCAGATGTGATGTAATATTCACTCTGACAGACTACTAATCTACAACTCCACATAAAAGCCCATCAAAAGACGGTTGGTGCAGCTCCTACAGCGGCATGCAGCGGGGATAAATCAGAAAGGGTGTGTGTGTGTGTGTGTGTGTGTGTGTGTGTGCGCGCGCCAGTGGGTATTCAAAGTTATCATACCTTACACCTTTTGTGTCCCAGCGTCCAAAACAACTCTAATTGCACCTTGGCAACAAAGGCCAAAATGCAGCGTGAAACGACAAGAAGACAAAAAGAGAGAAGAAGAAGAGGAAGAAGAAGAGAGGCGGGAGGAAATTACAAGAGAGGCAGACAGATAGAGGGGGTGTGAAAAGGCCGGGAGGGGACAGAGAGAAAGGGGCAGTGCTGTGGCTCGTTAACCTGGGGCTGGGGGGGATGGGGGGTGTTGAAAGAAAAGAGAGAAGGCAACACTCACTTTCAAATGAGCAGAGTCATAATGCAGACAATGACGAGGAATGATGAGGGAGCGAGGGGGGCAAGAAAACAGGGGGGGAAGCAAATCCCGAAAATAAGAGGGAACTGACCAAGAGACGTAAAGACAACGGAGTGGAGACAAATCTACAGGCCGTGGGGAAGTGAATATAAAGTGCGAGGCGACAGAGATTCTCCCTGCAATGTCGCATAAAGAAATACTTTTGAGGTCCTTTTGACAAACCTTTTAGCTCTAACCTCAACCCCGAGGAGCAGCTATGTAGGTCAGTGGGGTCTCAGTTGTGTGTTTTTGCTAATGAGCCAGTAGGAGATGAGCAGGGATCAGTGGCACCCCCAGCCAGCCGTAAGAGCCTTAGTCAGGCTTTGGACGAAGCTGTTAGCTGGGAGATGAGGTGCCTGTGGCTGGAGCTCGGACCCGCAGGCTGTGGAAACATGGATAGCGTGCCATACAGGGGATCATCTGTGGCCATCGCAGCCTTTTCTCCCATTCTTTATCTGGCTGCGTCTGTCACCGGCAATCAGCCGACCTGTGCATCCACGTCTTCTGCCTCACTCACTGTCTTTTTGGTCCTCATTCGTCTGTCTGTCTGTCTGTCTGTCTGTCTGTCTGTCTGTCTGTCTGTCTGTCTGTCTGTCTGTCTGTCTGTCTCTCTGTCTGTCTGTCTGTCTGTCTGTCTGTCTGTCGGTTGGTCTGTCTGTCTGTTGGTCTGTCTGTCTGTCTGTCTGTCGGTCCATCGCTGAATTATCTTTCTCTGCTAGAGAAGCTTAATTTAAATCCTAAATTGCTCGATGAGATGTGTTCTCAGAGCAGAGTGATTATGCCACAGCTGATGAAAGAGCAGCAGTGGCGATAATGAACATGATTTTTTTTGTGATTACAGAATAGAAAGGCAATCAAAAAGCAGTCTCGGGGTAATCAAACAGCTGCTCTGCACATCTTTAAGCAGGCTTTCATTTGCTTTGTGTGTCCGCCAGGGAAGATTTTCGCCAGCCTCGGATGACCCAGGCTGTTCTCAAACTGGTCTTACCCACCCACCCTTACTATCAACAAAGAAACAGACTGAACAACGACAACTGTAAGCAATGCAAACGTGCCTCCACACCTGGGAAAAGTCCATCGAAACATCTCCAGAGCACAGAGGAAAAAAAACACATTATATTTTAACACGTGTCAACATTTTTCCATTTCACTTCACTAGAGGCAAAGATGAGGATACTTTTAGAGAGAGGTAATTGTGATGCAGTTGAAAAACTTTATCATATCATTATGTTATCCTGATTCTCACACTCCAGCTCTCTTAAAGTCATTTTATTTCAAGCGCACAGATGTGTCTTGAACAAAACTGATTCTTTAAGTATTCAAATCAACTTGAAAATCAAAAGCACGCAGTATCTACATGTACGGCACAAATAGAAAAGCAAGCAAATATCTTTTGAGTCATAAACACACACTTGGTCGTCACTGCAATAACTTTCACGTGCAATTTTAGCTCAGTTTGCTGCCACACCTGTGGGACACTTGTTTATTTTGCCAAGTGAAAGTACTTACTCTGTGTCAGAGTGGTATGTGAAACACTCTGGGAGGTAGAGGTCGACTAAATCCATGTGCACTCTGCCAGCATGCTCTAAAGCAGAAGAGAAAAAATGTTCTGTCCGGAGACGTCTGTTCCTGTCTGCCTCTCCTTCTCTTTATCTCTTCTTCTCCCTCTCCTCTACAGATAACGCAGATCAAATTATACTAACTGTATCTCTCGCTGCACTCTTTGTCACTTTCTCTTTATTCTGCCTCCAAACTTTGTCTTCATCTACTGCCCTCTCCTCTGCTGTGTCACACTCTCAGCTCCTCTCATTGTCCCTGTGTCTGTCTTCCTGTCACTTACACTTCTCACCAACAGCCCCGGGCTGCTGGCTGCCTTTGAAGTCCTGACTGTTGTGACTAGCTGGCCGTGTGTGACAAGGGTCTCCAAGCAAAAGCTGGTCTGCATGAATATTCAGCCGCACCAATTTAAATGGCCTTCCCCCTGAACGCTAAACTGGCAGATGGTTGGCTGTCCTTTGAGCCAATGAGAGGCGGCCTCTCACTGGGGCAGGTGGATATGACAACAGAGGATTTGGAGCATTTCACAGGTTGTAGTTCTTAGAAAGCTCTTTATGTGAGAATGTGGGAAGGCAAATTCTCACATAATAGCAAGCAGATTTAGTTTTAATCATAACGGCTGAGAGAAAAAGGGACAAAGCTGTGTCTATGTGTGTACTGTATGAATTAAAGGATACACTTTAAACGCATATACTGCCCCAAAACACATCCATCTGAGATACACAGTTATATGATGTTAATCAACTTGAAGTGAATTGTTATAATAGTACAATGATCTATGTAGTGAGAAACACAATCAGAAATTAATTTTAGCTGTAAAATCAGATCTAATGCAGATTAACAGATTAATAGATCCACAGAAAATATATGTTTAATCATTTATTATCGCCATTTATCAAGAAAAAGTGTCTGCTGATGCCAACTTCTTAAATGTGTCTTATATCATTATAACTGAATATCTTTAAGTTTCGGACTGTTGGTTGAACAACACAACTCTTACCTTGGTAAATGGTGATGAGCATTTTTCACTATTTTCCAACATTATATATACTAAATATGTCATATATTGATTGAAAATGCAATAAATATGATCAATTAATCAATAGTGAAATAAATCATTAGTTAACACAAGTGGTGATATAATCTGCACTTTTAAAGTCTAAAATAAAATGAAATAAAATCAGCGTTTTCCCACACAGATATGAACAAACATATGGACCGCCACACATAGAGACACGCATGCACGCACATACAGTGTGTTTGTAGCCAAGCCTTACCTGGCTTACTGCGAGGGCAGTGCTTGTATCTGATCTGATCAGCCGTGGCTATGTGCCTAATGTGATGCTTTTCGCCTTGCGCTGACAGACAACACACGTGCACGCACACTGAGAAGCGCAGTAAGGAGTGCTTGGCACACAGAAAAAGGTCAACAGATGCAACAAGATAGAGCAAGGTGGACGGAAAAACTGCGCACAGGAAAACACAACAATGTGCAAATTTAATTTAAGGGAATGCGTCTTTGCCATGTGTTGTCAGTGAAGCAGTCTGTACACCTGGTGTAGTTCCAGTGACTTTGCGTGCAAAATGTGTGATAAGGATCTATTTTGATCACATCAAGTGCTACTTTAAGTTGCATTCTACAATTTAACCTGATTGGATTTGATGAGAATTCACTAAATATAAGATCTATGAAATAATGCATTTAATAATAACAGTAATTCAGCTAATCGCTCCACTAATGAATTGTGCCATTTCTCCAGTGAGGGTGAGGTTACAGTAAGTAGCTCAGGGTTAGATCCAGATCTAGTCTCAGGAATCCACTTGAAAACACACGTGAGTCCATGTCAACAAAAATCCTTGTTTATGAAGACCCCAAAACACACATTTGTCCACAAAGCCCTGCAGTGTGTTTAGCTATGTGGAGATACACACAGATTCACTGTTGAGACCTGCTGAGAAGTCATGGGTCAAATTCAAAGCATGATGGCACACCCGAGCTGTTAGGCCTTGCCGTGGAGAACTGAATAAATGATAGTGATATTACAGTATAGTGTAGAGTGAAGAAACATTTTATTTCACACAATGTTCCAGACCTTTCTGTGTTAATATATGACTGTAGTATTCCCCAACAATGTTCAAGCACAGGAACATACCGATCCCATCCTGGGTTTTCAAAGGAACAGTACATAACAGGACGTGTTTCATTATATTTTCCTGTCCAATTTTGCAAATGAACTTGAAGTTATTGAACATTCACCTTTTAACACACGGTGATGGGAAAACAATATCATTTCCAGCCAAAAAATGTCCCAAATGATGATGAAGTTTGAAATAATACAGTAGCATCAACAATGTACAGATCTCAAAGGGAGTTTGTTACATGTAAACCTCTATATTTGTGCCGTTTTCAGTCTGGCTCGGCCCGGCTCCTCCTCTCTCACCGACATGACGTTGCACTCGTGCTCTGAGCTGAACCCTCGCCAAACCAGTCTCCACAGGAATGAAATCACCTGCACTAATCGGCTGCTCAGATAAAAGCCAGACAGCAGACTGACTGCATGGAGTGGGCCTTATCTCATTATGCGCCACATGAAACAGCTCGCCAGCAGAAACACACACCGCATTAAAGCAAGTCACATGTGTAAACAAACATATGAACGCAAGCACATGCGAGCACAAAGGAGAGAGTACATACAAAAACCCATAAAAGATAACGAGAATGTGATTTCTAATGGTAGATAGTTTTATCTCAACCATAAAATCCCAAAAGCCAGACACTGAGTGCCTCTATCGTATCAAATCTCCTCAAGTTAATGTATCACATAAAACATTATCTACGCAGAGAAATTATCTTTTATAAACCATTTAGGAAACTGAATGTTGACGTTAAGGCGAAGTGACTCTTATCTTTCTGTGGCTTTTAGTTTGGCAGCTGCCGTCAATGGATTCTTTATTTGCTCAAACAAAGCTCAGGAGCGTTTCTTCACATACTCGTACAGAAGCCAGGTACGGGTTGAAGTTTGAAACAGAGATTAATCATTTTATCAATGGTTTATATTTTTCTTGGCACCAGCTGAGAGGTCCTGAGACACACCACCACAAATAGTAAGGCACACTTGAGTCAAGCCAGAGCGGCGTCAGGTGAACCACTTAAAGGGCAGAACGCTCTGGGGTAGTTTATTTTTTCTGATAATGTCCTTGTCACACTGTACAAAAGCTTTTTCTTTCACTTTGCAGCGGCTCTCTGTCAAAGTGTGATGCCGTCTGAGGTAATATAAGGTTATAGACTGAAAAGAAGCTGCACTCATTGAATTTAATCGGAGGATATAGCAGTTATCATTAAAACAGGGATGGTAATGTTGCCCTGTCAGTTTATCACTTTACTGAAATATCTTAACAACTGTTGGATGGATTGCAATGAAATTTACTCCAGACATTCATGGTGTGGGTGATCCTGGCGTTTCCTTTGTGTTTTTTCGTGAAATGTTTCAACAACTTTTGGGATTGTTCCCATTGTCATGCCTTCGGTGATCCCTTAACTTTTCATAGCGCCATCAACAGGTCATGACTAAATCCCTGCAAAACCAATGACACTCCCATTAACATCAGTTGTACTTGTGTCAAGTGCTAATTATCAAATGCTAGCATGCTGACACTCTAAACTAAGATGGTGAACACGGTCAACATTATGCTTGCTAAGCATCAGCAAGTCTGAAATCATTTTTACTGATTAAAAATGTTCCAGAATCCAAAGTAACATCTTCAGTTCGCTTGTTTTGTCCAAAATTGTATTCCATTTAAAATTATATCAAGCAGAGAAAAGCAACAAATCCTCACACCTGAGAAGCTTTTTTCCCCTGCAATGTTTTTTTTTTTTTGCTTGGTAAGTGGTTTTAACAGTTCTATTATTGCTGTCTAATGTCGATACATTTCCTGTCAATCAATTAAGTATCCAGTTCAGACTGCACAATATATTTTGTGGAACCTCATAAAGGAGAGCTAGGCTTATAAATCATTCATGTCGAGCCAATGTTAGCTTATCGCAGATATATTGGTGAAACATGTCAACTTCAAACACACAAAAACGACAAACACACGTGAAGACGAATGGCAAGTGAACTGAACAGAGGGGACAATGACACAAACCAAAGCAAAATCCAGACGTTAGAAGAAACGGTAACTAGCGGAATGCAGCAAGTGAAATTGAACACGAGTGGCTGCAGTTAAACATAAAAAAATGAATTATTTCTACACTGCTGAGGCTGAACCGAAGACAGGAGTTGAATCGCTGCTCTGGAGGGACGCTGCATGTAACGGAGCACCCAGCTGCCAGCAATCTTGACCCCACACAGCAGATGCATCCCGTTTCCTCTAAAGAAAAATACAGCTGAGGGGGATGCCCTCGCACGTGTGTGTGTGTGTGTGTGTTTACTCCTTTCTCCTCATCCCTAAACTCACAGCCACCAAAATCTCTCCCCTCCAGGGACAGCTGTCGGATTGACTTCCAAAACTGGACAGTCACTCTGCAACTCCAACCACCACCACACACACACACACACACACACACACACACACACACACACACACACACATCAGCCCTCAGATCTAGTGACTGTAATCTGCTTAGTTTATGCCTGACTCACAGTCATCCATCAATAACTGAGACAGAGGGAAAGACTATTGACACTGTGTGCAAACACCATTGTCTCGCTGCACCGACACAAGACTGCAAGACACTTAACTGCTTTACAAAAGGAGGTGGGGGGGAGGCCGAGGAAAGTGGACGGCATGAACAAGAAAAGGGAGAAATGAAGAAAGGGGAGGAGAAATAGCGAGAAATGTGATATTCACATGTAAGAACATATCTCAGTTCTGTATGCATGCTTTACAGTTAGATGTCTTTAAATAGATGGATGTGAGGGAAATGATACATAAAAATGATGGACTTACAGATGAGCACTTGGAATAGGATCAGTTTCATTGTATTGATCTCTAGTGCACTGTACAGGGATCAGAGGTCACACACACACACACACACACACAAGCACGCCTATGCCAGAAACTTTAGAAAGCCTCTGGGAGAAGCTTAAAGCACAGAAACCATAGAAATGTCACTTAGAGCTGCTGGGACCTGCTGCTGCTGTATCATCTGAGGGTCAACGTGTCTTCAAATGGGTTTCACTTATCTGGAGATCCTACGGTCCCTCTGGGGAGGAAGTGAGTCCGTGCTGGGACACATATATGCAAAGGGAGGCATTCAGGCAGGCAGAAGTTCATTAGGACCAACTTGGGATCATTTTATGAATATTTGAGACAAAATGTGAGACAAAACTGTTTTACATGCCCTAATAATTTGTCTGGATTGCCCCCTAGTGGACAGATGTCTTTGAGATTCACAGCACCTTTTCACAACGCAGCATTTTGCCTTGAACTCACCACCAGCTTGATACGGGCTTATTATTCAAAAGAACCATCGAGGACAGTGACTGAAGTTTACCCCGATTATGGAGCGTGCTCAGAGTCAAGTAGATGTCATCGTTTCAATCATGTCACGCTGTCTTCTGGAAGGTGCCCATCTGGAGGTTCTTAGAGCGATTATGTAACCAAGCCTCTCTTAACCACATAATGTGGATTACCACAGCAGGGCCCCTTCAATATTCGCAACCAGCAGTATTGGCTTAACTGGTCAGCTTCTGGTCTCCAGCTCTGACA
>JAVQJL010087563.1:0-23929 GCA_036024295.1 Nannoperca obscura
TATTTTCTATTCATTTCACAACGTATGGTGGTGAATAAGTGTGACTTTTCATGGAAAACACAAAATTGTTTGGGTGACCCCAAACTTTTGAACGGTAGTGTATATATGTATGTATATATGTATATGTATGTATATATGTATATGTATGTATATATATATACATACATATACATACATATATATATACATACATATACATACATATACATATATATATATACACACATACATACATATATATATATATATATATATATATATATATTTTGCATTTTTGCTTCATTAATGGCACAAAAGATGATTGAAATCTAAAGATAAGGACAGAGTTTATGTAGGTTTTCCCTCCGCTACATCACTGTATATATCACTCCCCACAAAATAAACCCAAACTAATTTGTTCAGAACCCAAACGTAACCATGCTGGCCCACCCATGTCATCTCTGGCAACCACTGTGCACTTTAAGAGAGATCCCAGAAGCAGCCCCCCTGCCACCATCACCCCAGCAGCATCTGAAGGAGACCTAATTGAACACATGCAAATGAAAGATGTGTTAAAAATTCCACTTCATCATGGGGGATGTATTTTGGCACCAGCAACTGTAGCTCCCTGTGTTTCATCTTTCCCGCTTGAGCTTGTGGTTGTAGTTTGAAGTGAAATATACACCCACCCCACCCCCAATATTCTCTCCTTCCTCCCTCTTTCTCTTCATTTCCCCTGCACAGCTTACACCCAACCCCCCCACCCCCCTACATATTTCGACAATAACCAATTACAGGCACAGGAATGCAGAGTGAAATGTGTGGCCTGGAGCATGTTGGTTACGTAGCAGTGTAGGGCTCCACACTGATATGATAGTAACAACATGGGTGGGGAAGCTATAAAAACAACCTTCTGCTTCACCTTCCCATATTTTTGGACCTCATGGAAAATGACAGCAATATGGGCAGCTAGTGGTATCAAGCTACCGCCGGCAGACTAATGAAAACCATCAAGCAGAGCCACGGGAGTTCTGGCTGTTTTCAGGACAAAAGTGCACAGTGCTGAAGGACCAACTGCTCACTGGTGCAGCCACACATGAGAAACAGCGTGCAGCTCGAGCTGAACGTGATAAAAATGGACTCCAACTAGTCTGCACTAATGAGTTTTTGCTTTGAGCTTGAAGGCATCTCTCTGGCTAACTAAGCGGCTAACTAGTCCCCTGCTGTGGCCCAGCTGCTGGATGTGATAGTTCAGTAATGAATTGATAGCCTTACAGAGCCTTTTATTTATTTCCCGTTATAGTTCTGCCAAGTCGGACTCGCATCACTGATGGCTTAGCGCTCCGTGTCCACGTGCTGGATTTGGTTTAAAATGCTGGCTTGGACACAACCGACTCGATATTTGTCTCGAATCAAATACTACAAAGCAAATGAACAGCATAGCAACACAAAACAGGCCCCTGTTTAGAGACAAAATCCCAGCATGCCGCGTTTCTAACAAAGCCAGCAGTCCTTGCATCTTCTGTCTGCCTCATCATCTTACACTAGTTCATCCCAGGCAGTCATGAAAGACAGCAAATGAGGGAGTGTCTCGGTGTGTTCAGAGAGCAAGGCGTTTTCCCTCTCCAGGGAGGACAGATCTGATGATCAAATCCTTTCCTGTCTCCTTGTTTAGCCCTTCTCTGCTGCAAACAGAGGGTGTATTTTTCAGTCTCTGATGTCAGCCATGTGGCACACTCCACTGCCCAACAGTTTTGATAAAAGGCCTAAATATGTGCAGCCCAGAGCGATTGCACTTGCAAGAAAGGTAAACAAGGAAATGTGGAGATCATTGCAGACTAACACCTCATTCTGTGCAGCAAAGCCAATTGACTGATGCAGTAGTACAGCATATGCAGGTAATGGTAAATAAAATGCATTTAACTTCTCTCAATACATTTCTTAAAGAACAAAGACACGTCAGCTTAGCAGGAAGTGGTGTGATTTATAAATAAAAACAACACTAAAACGCAAATGAGGCCCTGCAGTGTGGTTGTTTTCGAAAGCGCTCGCGTAATTTCTAGCAGGATAACAAATGAGTCATTGAGCAAAGACACACCACACTGAGGACCCCCGTGGGGGACGCAAACTCCCAACATTAAATAAATACATATCCCATAATGTAAATTTGTCTTCTGTTTAGGCTCCACATGCAAAGAGAGTGAAAGCGGGTAGGAAGAAGATTCAAACAATTCATAGTTGACCAGCAGTAAAATAGACGTTTGTGTGAAGAACCACCCACTAACTAGGCAGGGCCTACAAAGACTGTGTGATATTCAGCCCTGAGACACATCCTTATTATGATTACCGTGTCTTACTTCTCTAGGAAAACCAGGGAAAACACTCAATGGCTGCCTGTGATTCCTGCTCCTTCTTATCCGACACAACTGTCTCAGTGTACGAGGTGCCGGGAAACAGAGGACAAGTGGGTGAATGCAAGATGAACTAAGCTGTTAGCACATGTTCCTTAATTATCATCACCATATGTAGCTAGCGCTGTAGCTCCAGGATTTGTGGTGCATTAATGAAAGAGGTTATTGACAGCTCCACAGTAAATCACAACCACTTCCTTTACATCAAAGCTTGTGGATTCAGAACTGGAAATGCCTTTTTGAATTATGTAATTCTCATTTGAGCGGGATGCATTTGTCTTACTTCAATTTGTTGCACCAAGTCAACAGACTGTCTTCAGAATAAAGAGCAAACCCAGTAAAATTTATTTTACACACTTTTAAAATAAAAATATAATAACTACTCTGTGTTTCACTATGGCTGAAATAATTACTTAGAGTTATAAAACTCAGTAATTCTAAAACCTGGATTTCTTACAAGGAGATAGGTTTAAACTACAAATGAAACGAGTACCTAATTAGTTGTTAAGTCAAATGATATAAAATTAATGTAAAGAAAATTTTACTATTTTGGTCATTATTTTTCAAGCTAAAATATTTTAGCTATTTAAGTTTTAGCTTCTCCAAATCTGAGGATTTGCTGCTTGTCCTTGTTTTATATCATTGTAAACTGAATATGACACCTGACAAGACATCTGAAGATGTTTAGTTACTGAAATGGGCATATTAAGCTAATTTCAGACTTTATATAGACAAAGCAACTAATCCATTATTTGATTACATTCCAAAAGCAAAACTTACTAGTTGCAGCCTTAGCTTAAACCAATTTTCCCCAAAACTTTATGTCCCCACACAGCCAAAAGTTGTTGGGTTTTCTGCTCTAGGAAGACACTGAGCACCATAATTTACAGTAAATAAAGTCCCCTTGTGTACAAGGGCACGAACACCTTCAATTAAAAGACAATGAAGAGAGAAATGGAAGGAAAATGCAGATGAGCTGCTGATTATGCATCCTCTAAGAAACAAGAGAATGCTAAAACTACAGAGCAATGTCACATGGGTTCTTTTATTATGGATATTTTTTGAAGATTTCCCCCCCCAAAAAATTTAAATAATGAGCCATATATATGGCATTGTTTTCCAATTACTAGTGCTCACTTCTATAAAAACACCAAATAGCTCTTCATGGTTGAATCTCAGCTGGCATCAAAGCAGACTCACTAATTATGATAAACAAATATCCCATCATTGTAAGTGAATGGTGTGGATCTGGCATTTTCTCTGGCTGAGCACAAAAGAGGCTTTGGTAGTGTTTCGAAGAGTGTTATTGTTAACAGTGTGCTTTCCCAGTGTGAAAACATATTGTATGACCAAATGTTTCAATGATTAGCAAAATACAGCAGAGATTAGAAAACTCTATTTTTAAAAGAAGCAAAGCATTTGGAGTACCTGTGACTATTTCAATTCAATATTTTTTTCATACACATCACTCTGCAACAAAGTGAAAATGTTTCACAGCACTTATAGATTAAATCTCTGGGGCTGAAGGTCAGTGTGACAAAGTCATGGTGTGGCATGTATCTTCTTACATGGATGAATCAATTCAATCTACCCAAGAGGACCAGGACTATTATATCATCTACTCAAGATTCAAGATACATATTGATGACTATCGGTGGTTTGTTTTCTGATGGGAAATATCTGAAACTATGACACTATAAACAGGCAGAAGTAGCCATATAACTTGTTTGAAGAACATAATAACGATCATCAAACGCCAAGGACTTTTCAGTTATGGGATATGAGGATTTTATTGGAGAGATGACATCTGGAAAAATGTCATTGATCAGTATTAGAAGAACTGAAAGCCTCGTTAATCAAACATGTCATTACATCAGCCATACAAATCTACCCTCTACAAAATGAATGGATAAACAGCAGTAATGGCAGCCAATTACAGACTTCATAGGTGATAGCTGATATTTGGCTACGGAGAGCGCATATCATCAAAGTCAGAATTAGAGACCTAACTCATATTTTTGTTAGCATACGATGACAGCTGGAATTTGGCTTGTGCAGGCTGATTGAAATAGCTTCAGATTGATGCGATCATCATTGTTTTTTATTATTTGTTTCGATCATCATTATATACAAATTAACTGATAAAAAAAAAGAAAGACACCATCAGCCTCTGGCTGCAGATTTGTGGTGCTGACATGTGGTCCACATGGTGCCGCTCCACACCATCCAGACAACGAAATGATCTCCTGGAGATGTTGCTTCATTTGTTTTGCAATTGACATCATGTGTTTGCGTTGGCACATTGCACTGCACATACATGAGCCAAAATAGCATGTGCTCTTGGAGATGCCGGCCACACAGTCCGTGCACACATAATGTACCACTTTGCGTTTGTTGTTGCGCTTGCATGATTTAAATAGGGCCCTAACAGTCTACAGCTACTGTAGACTGTAATACTAGCTTCTTCATGAGGCTTTACTTAGGCACAGCGGTGCGTTCAGCTAAATGCTAACATCATCATTCTAACATGCTCCCACTGATAATGTTTAGGTATACTTTTTAATGCATTCACCATCCTGGTTTAGCCTGCTAGCATGCTAACATTTGCTAATTAGCGCTTAACACAAAGTGCAACTGAGGCGGATTATGAGGCTGACGTATTGGTCATGAACAAATTTGAGTTTGACCTGATGATGAGGCGCTGGATGAAAAGGTCAGAGATCACCAAAGTTTCAGTTCTCTCTGAGGGGGAACGCGAATGTCTGTTTCATGACATTTCAGTAAAAATAAAAAACATCATGGAATTCAAAATGATGAAGCATGTTCAAGGTTCATCCCCTCATCTCATTTCCAACATACTGCATGCTGCAGACTGCCTTTAACCATGGTCATTTATATCATCCAGGACCGGCCTGATTATCATCCCATACATTAGCTCTTTCTGGTGCTTGCCTGAGCCTTACATGCCTATCAGCATGCAGGGCATGTCAGCTATCCCCTGACAGTGGGCTCACTGCCGCATCTAACTGCGCTCATTTAGACACATTCATCACAGTCAAAAAAGGCCCCAACAGTATAAAGCTTCTCAAAGAGTCAGAAGTTAAAAGGTGCTTTGAATGAAAGCTTAACACAACACATCCTTTTCAGGTCAACACAAAAAGGGACAACGCAGACCCTAAATTAATGCTTGTCACTGTCACTACAGGCCTTTGTGATTTGATCAGCAAACTTTTAATAATTACAAGTCTCAGGAATACTGATATTAAAAGGAAACCCAGAGCAGATAAGACTTTGAATGAATCTGTAGTGAATCTACAAATAACTGGTGGTGTGTTAAAACTGTTCTGCATTTATTTGACATAGCAATCAAACAAAACAAGCAGTCCTTTTGAATCAGCCTATTGTACTTGTGTGAAAATGTGTATTGGACTTATTCCAGTGCCTTCAACCTGCATCATGTTACTGAAAGCACAATGAAAATATTGAAGTGCTGACATGATGATCACACACACAACTCCCTGTGTAGCAGCCTTGAAAGAATGAATAGGAAATGGGCTGATTTAGTAAGCATCCATTATTCATCAAGCACTGTACTCCTCAATGTCAACAACCTTTGTAGTGACACAGCCAAACCATTATTTCCTCTTTCTCTCTCATCAAGTCACACCAAGCTTTCATCTCATATATGATCAGCAGCCAAAGCAGCCTGTAAACTCTAAAACATCCAACAAAACACTTTATAGTCCAGCTGGATTTGATGTCAGACTGTTAAAAGAATATGGTCCGACATTAATGCTTAAAGTAAAGACAGGCCTGAGCTGTAGCTGATTGCCGTGGCATTTAATGGTGGCGCAAGGGAAATGCACTGATATATTGCACAGACATTATAAGCAGAGACTTACAACATAAGTCACAAGACCAGTTGAGACCTTGATGCATCTGCAGCCAGGCTTCAGAGTTTATGGTGTTGCAGAAATGAGGGGAGATAATCACTCTTTCTATATGCACCAGCGCCATGTGAGACGCAGCCACACGCCTGCCGCTTTTGGAATCAATTAAAAGCCACTTTACATGTTTGCATCCGAGCAAGAACATTAAAGTTTAGTACTGTTTGAGGGGAATATTTTAGAGGCATATTAAACAACTAAATAAATGCAGATGCCTATTGAGAAACATAAGTAATTCCATGAACATGTGTGCAGTAGTGAGCCTCAGTTTCACACTATTTGCATAATCTTTTAACACCGGAGACACTATACATAATCAAAAAATCTAACTACATACTAATGTGTGGGTGTGACGTGTGATGTGCACATAAGATGACTGCATCTCAGATTCACACTAAGAATCAAGCCTTCAAGAAAATCCACTGTCAAAGCTTTATTAACCACGTTCTCAGCCTGCGGGTTGCCCTTTGTTTTCCAAAGAAAACCTAATATTTGTCTTTCCCCGTCATTCTTTTCGAAAAAATAAAAGTGGACTGAAACATGTTTTAAGCCAGAGCTGAAGATGTTTGCTTTCACTTCAGTAAAAAATCAGGCCACATAGTGCAGAGAGTTAATCTCTTGTGGGCTCCACCCTTGCTTTCCCTGAGCAGGTCACCAAATTAGGTTGCCATATTTAAGGCCTAAAAAAAAGTCATAGCTCAAGTCAATACGAGCTATCGTGTTAAAATCACATCTGTCAACATGCTGCCCCCACCAGCAGCTGATGTTAAGTATGGGAGTGTGTGATTACAACAAACGAGTTTTGGCCGCTCTTTCTTTGAGCTAATCGCAGACAAAAACACACAGATCTTAAAAGGTTTTTCAACAATGTGTTGGAGACTCATAAAACAACTGCAAGGTCACCAGCTCAACCCTCCAAAATGTGTCTTTTAAGAGTTTTGTGGTGGACTTTGTAATACGCTCTCATGTAGCGAGTGACAGAAGTACAATAGAGAAACTATGTGTTGCCTGGAGAAGGGGAATACACCCATATTACTAGTGGGCAGCTGTTGTGGAGTGACATCATTCAGTACTTCCCTGGGACATATGCTCTTATTCAAACCAGAGGGCTGCACTATGAAGCAAGTTCAACACACCCAGGATCTCTTTTCGTTATCTGGCCTCACTGAGCCCAACCACTGCGATCACACTAAGAGGTCACACAACGCTGGTTATCAAATGGGTAAATCAAACTAGGGTTTCCCAATCTAGCCATGTCCACATGAAAGGGGCGGGGTTTGCAGCGTATGACCAATCGCAAGCATGACAAGTGTACTGGCAGCAGAGCGGAATACTTTACCAACAAAGAGCAAACGATAATATACGAAGAGGTTAAACACATCATCTCGGCTAAAGCAACACAGCTGCAGCCGCCAAACGCAGCAAAAACATATCGCTGACTGTGTGAATGCGTAAATCAACAAGTTCATAATATCACTGCTCTGTCGGTAGTATTCCATTAAATGAATGTGTCGCTTAGATGCATTCTTATGGCGTGTATGACAATTGTATCCTTATTCTTTCAGCTGCAACCCCCGGCTGTGTCAAGCAAATAAAACATAAATATAAAAACACAATTCAAGCTGTAAATAGATTCACTTTCCTATCTTATAAATACAACAAGTAAAAGACTTAAGTGCTTCAATCAGTCTCTGTTGTAGGATAATATCGGGATACAAAAGCACAGTGAGATGGCTTTGACATTTCTTACAAGAAGCTGGCAGACAAGTCGGTCCCTCCGCAAGAAACTATACCTTTTATGTAAAAAGAGAGCTTCTCTCACAATCCGAGCTACTTGGGATCTTCTACTGGTGTTTCCATTTCCCAAGAGAACTGATTGGTCAGGACGCGGTGCTTTTGTACGCACTGATCAGTTATCTCCAACATAACCTGCTCTGGAGCAAGTCAGGCATATAGCATAAGTTACCATAAGTTACCATGGCTCTGGAACCCCCAAGAACTATTTCAGTTGCAATAAATTATGTTTAATTGCTCTATTTTCTCAGAGCAGGTTGATTTAATTCTCACCTCTCCCCAAAAGATGATATCTCTCTTCAGTCTCATATGCTCGACCTTACTGCTATCTCAGAGGAGCAACTTACAATGCCGCCTTTGAACAGATGGTGGGCGAGTTCTGACGCATCTGAAAAGGGAGAACCTTGATCTCCGTCCAGCTGTTTCAATGCTGCAGTGACCCAGCTCGAGTCTTAAACACAGCACATAGTAAACAAACACAAATCTGCACAGCTTGAGTTTGTACATATTTCAATCACGAGCCACAGCAGTGTCTCACTTGCCTTCCCCAGCAGCAGCAGCAGCAGCAGCACTGGCCTTGGGTGGAACACAGATCAGATGGTGAAGGAGGGATGTGTGTGTGGGTAAATAAGAGGGAGGGCTGCAGGTAGCAGTTTGCACAGCTGTGGACTGTCCTCGCGGCGGCCGTGTGTTTAATAGGGCCTCCTCTGATGGAGACACACCCTCTCTGCGTCACTGAGGTCCCACCTCACTGTGAGGCTACGGGGCTTCCCGGGTGCAACCGAAGCATTACACCGCTCACATGCTCCAATTCTGCTTTTCCTGGGTTTTCTGTCTGTTTTCAATCATAGTTTTTTCTGTTTTAATACAATGTCACATATAATACAAGCTGCACAACTGCCCCCAACATCCCCTCCAACCGATCATCAGTTTAAGCTTTCAATCCAATTGCCCGGTTAAGTGCGGATTACATTTTTATTGCCTCGCTCTGCATGTCTTAAAATGTTTTATCATTACTAAATCATTTAAGCATGATGCCAAAATCCAAAGGCAGTCTGCGGGGTTTGCATTCTGTGGCACAAGCCGCAAGCACAAACAAGCCTATGGTTGCAACATACTGCAGCCTAATGTGCTTTAGCAAGCTTCCACTAAGGCAAGCAGAAAATAACAGGTTGGATACAAATGCTGTTTGTATCAAAAGGAGGATCTTACTATGACAATTTCCCTTTCCTAATTCGTGAGCCCTTCTTCAAGGCTAGCTGAAACCGATTCTGCCGGCAAATTTCTGACATGTTCTGGGTTGGACAAGGCTCAGCTCTAATTGTCATGACTTTATAGCAATTAGTTTCTTCTCCGCCTATTTGAGCAAAAAGCGTACCTTCAAGCAGAGTGTAGTTAATGTGGGTGCAGCCTCAGAGAGAGCACAGCAGTGTTTAGTCTTGCCGTGGCAGCTTAAAGTTACAATCGGAGTGTTTCCAAGACTTATAGAGAGGTGGCAGAGAGAGTGTGGGCGAGCTGCGGGGATTAACTACGGGCTGGCAATTTGAGGTTTATACTCAGCGAGCTGTTAGAAAGAAATTTCAGGTATGCACAACTCGTTCCTCTCCACCTCACTGTGGATTTCATTAATCACCACATGTGTTCGTTTCGCACTGCACACCCGTGCTCAAATAACTTCACAACCATTCCAATATGCCATATTTACAGTTCTAACTATAGCTGAGAAAAGCTAGAAAAGAACATCTTGGCAGGGTGTTAAACAGCAAATAAATGTGGGTTGAAAATAGCTCTTGCAATTATAAACCTTTTGAGTGTTTTAACCATTTATTAAGAGACTTAAACAACCTACCTTCTTACCCTTATTTCTTTGAGAAATATATTATAGCACGTGATATACAGTTGATATTCTGACAAAGAAAGAATAAAAGAACATAAGCTGGCCCGTTTATAGAGGAGTGGCTCGGGTCATTTTGATTATGGCAGATATTAAACTTACACCAGATATCTTTTAGTGCAGGTTTCTTTTTCTCATTTGACTGGAGGCAAACATGAATAGTAAAGAGATGAAATCAATCTGCCGACAGCACTCAGCAGTCAAATGTTATTTCTTCCTCCGTCCTAACACAATCTCATTTGGCTATTTGTTTATTTTATTGCATCCTCATTAGCTTCTGCCACAGCGTTTGTCATTCATCCCAGTGTCAACACTGTATAATTGAGATGGAACTCACATTTCAGACAGACACAGGCTGACTATGTATGAGACAAAAGACTAAATGGAGGTGAGGGAGGATACATCACATGGGTGCAGCATGGTAAATGAATATGAAACTAAAATACCAGTTCAATGAATCCCAGTGAGATGTGATAAATCTGCATCCGTGTGTGAAGAAACAGCTAACCTCTGCTCACTTGGCAGGTTCAACATGTTTTTGCCTGAGTTCTAAAGTTAGATTGAAGAGACTAATGCCTTTTTAATGGAAAGGAGCAGAATGGATCAATCTTAAGCAAAAGCTGAAAGTCACAGCAACCTGTTACGCATTTCAGGGACCACAGGCACAGTGAGGGGCTGTTTGTGGCTTGTTAGAATTTAGTCAGAAATAAGAGTCATTTCTTATTTTCAGGACCTAATATTTTGACAGAACCTAAGCTTTCCTTATTCAAATGTGCCTTCTTTTTCTGCTCAGTCTGCAATGCCTTGCCCTGTCAGACAGACTGCAAGATTTATTACAAGTAATTATTGTTGCCATGTTATGGCCCAAAACACAGTAAGAGCACAGCGTTTAAACCTCACAGTCAGTCCATACAACAATAAATGGGGCAACAAAAATATGCCTAATTATTTTCAAAATAAGACCCTGAATGTATTTTCTGTTACAGGATGATGTCTAAATGAAAGTCTTTCCAGGAGCATAGGCTGTCAAAGTGGCTTCTCTTGTTAATGGTCAGCACAGTCTCGATGGCGTCATGGTTCATTTAACTTTTCATTTCCACAGTCTGATTAGGCAAATGTCACACTTTGTACAGCAGTTCATCTCCCCTTCCCTTTACCTAGAAGCCTGCGTTTGACAATCTGCTCCGGAGATGCTGATCTGTTGCTGACCCTGACCTCTGACCTCTGACCTCCCTGTGGAGAAACCTTCACTATGTGGAGATAATCATTACGTCCAATCCTTATTTCATCACAAACCACCACCAAATTCAAGTGTGTGCAGCCAACACTACACCTAGCAACCAAATATTAAACAGTCAAAATCTCAAGACATAACCTGGACAAGAGTCTTCCTACAGTAACAAGTCTTAGCAGATCCATCCATGATATATGAAGTCCCAATACAGCCTCTGTTCCCCGACATGTTGAAACCGGCTCAACTGAAGCCCACATAGAAGCAGTCAGCTACTGAATAAGAGGAAAACAACGATAATCTTAATTGTGATGCTTGCAAAAGACAACCAGAATAGAGAAACGAGGGAGAATAAAGACCAAAAGGGGCGATCAGGACCGAAACTCCACGCGCTTGTTCCATTAACCCACATTGAAGCACCGGTTCGACTCAAGTCGCTGCAGGCTGTCAGACGGAGATCTCCCGGCATTTAAGCACACGAGCAACATCGTTAGACGAGGATCGCCCTCGCTGCCACGTTCAACCTGAAATGGACGGTTCGTGTGAAAAAACAACAACAACCGTGCGCTGCTGTGCGTAACGGACAGGTAAAACACGGCGCTGTGTGTGACTGAAAAAATGACAGAAAATGTTTTCCGGGCAAGTGTCAAGATGCAAAAGACGGCGTGGTGAACTAAAGTAACCGTATCTCTCACCTTGACGGCTTCCACGTTGAGTCCTGAGCGCAGATTGTGTTGGAGAAGGCGAGGCGAAGCTTCGGTGTTGCCGCCTGTCACCGGGAAGGAGGAGTTTGTGTTTACTCCAACACAACAGAGCTGGCTGTCAGCGCGCGCACGGATCCGCTCCCTGTTCGGCGTAGAGAGGGAGCCACAGTCTGGCCACACACTTCATTACAACATGTGTGCTTCCTCTTGAGACTGGGGACCTCCAGTTTGACTCAATGCAGCTTGTTTCCATTATTGTTTCATTTCATTCCTGTTAGAATAAATCCATGGGTTGTTATTGGTCAAAACACACTGAGAAGTACAATTAGAACGAGTTGCGGAGTGTATCATAAAGAGTTTGGGATTGAATACGTTTTTCTGGGTTGTTTTTAGATATTCTTTCAGGCATTTGTTTGCCTTCTTGTTGGAGAGAGACAGAGGAACCGCTGCGGTAAGGACTCTGCCTTTGGACTGAGAAGGCTACGTTTTTAGAATTATATCTATATATATTTTCTTGGGGGGAGGGGGGGGGGATGTTAATGAAAGTAATATCCGAAAAAAAAAAACTTGCTTATTCATCACTTCTACCTAAATAATATCAGAATCAGAACAGAATCAGAATCAGAACCAGATTTATTGCCAAGTAGGCTTACACATACAAGGACTTTGTTTTGGTGCGTGTAATGTAGGTTATGAAAATAAAATAAGAAAAAGAATTTCAGTTAAGAGCTCTTATTGTAAACCTCCTAATGTTATGTAATACTACTGTAGACCTGTTGCTGGAAAATTAGCATTTTGCTAATTCAGTGACACCCAGAGATAAGAGGTTTGGTGGGAAAAGCATAAACAGATTATTTTTATAGCATCTTATCTATGAACAGAAAGCAGGAACTCCTGACGCTTTATAACAAACTGTACTGAGAATTGGCGCTCTCTTCCCGTTTTGTCTCACAAAGCAGCTTCATTTTGTGCCATAAATCAAGTGGTGTAGCGTCTCTATTAGTTTCCACTTTGTTTGTGGTCAAATTTGTATTTATGTCTCAAGTTCTATGTATTATTTGTTTTCAAATGTAGCACTAATCCTATCTAATCTTTTAAACTAAACAATAAACTAAACCTATCAGGGCTTTAGTGCTTCGATGATGACTCGTACATGTGATCAGATGATCATTCCAGTAACTTTTCTCCAGTGTGATGGGCAAATAATTAATCTGTTGTGTTTTATGACCCTACAATGTCAAGAACAGGACTTCGAACCCAAGACTGTGAACGTGGTTTCCTCCTTCAGTGTGTGACACTGAACAATAAAGTGTCCTTTGAAAAAGTGTCTTTTACGTGTCCAGAAGTGGCTTTGTTCAGCTAACTGTGTGTCCAATGTTACTGTTAGCATCCACCAGCAAAGAGTTCTCAGCCCTCACTGGACAGGCAGATATGGTTTTCTTTGCCAGTCTGAGACCAGACACGTCACAGTTATCATGTTTAAACTGTTGGGGAAACTGGTGTCCCTACCATGACAACCAGCTCTGCCTTTTCCTTTCAAACCAAAGGTCACAGCCATAATCAAGAGATTTTATGAGCAGCAGTCCACATTTCACTCCACCCTGGAAGGTATCTCACACAGAATCTTCAGAAGTTCAGAGGGTCATAATCTGCTTCTGAGGCTTCATCCGAGCTTTAGAGAAGAGACGCTGGGATTTAGATTTAACTAGTGCAACTGGAATACAGCAATAATGCCTTCAGCTAAGAAGACTCTGCATTATTTATCCAGTGCGATGGCTACTTCCTTATCCGTGATGGTGATGGCGTATGGCATGGCAATTCAGTGGGCTGTGGTGACCATGGAGTGCACAGGAGCTGGAAGTAGCTTCACCAATGGAAGTGCTGTGGTCACTTTGCAGCTTTTTACTGGGTTAATGAACCGAACCTTTTGCCCCTCGTTTGGAGGTATTAATCAATTTCAAGGTAACCTTTCAAGTTACTTACCCAAATCACAAGATATTTTCACACCTACACACCTCTAGGATCTGATCTCCTGCCTAAAGCGCTAAAAATGAAATAGAAATTATTTAACAGCAGCATGTCTTTCCAGAGGCAGTGTTACACTATTATACTATTATTGTTACTCTGATAATCCAAAGACAACACTGTCAACTGTTTTTGTATGGTTACAATTTAGGGAAAAACACATATCAGATATCTCAAAACATGGGCAAATACAACTAAATTATCTGGATGGTCGGATACAACTAAAGGTAAACAAGAAAATAAGATGGTTGTTTGTTTTGTTTTCTGGGTGAGCTGACCCTCTCACTCAGATATCAATTAATTTGCACATACATACACAAATACTGCACAATATTGTATAAATATCCTGCTCACAAAGTTTCACCAGGCTGTAATATAGCGTAATTCATGTAAATTGTACTAAATTATACTTTATAACCATCGTGTTTTGTACTTTGTGTGTGTGTGTGTGTGTGTGTGTGTGTGTGTGTGTGTGTGTGTAGTGGTTCCTAAGTTGATAGAAACAGGAGTTACCCCTGTAGTCCTGCACACTTTGGTTTTGTGCCTGTTGGCTGTGTGTCTGCTGTTTTCTGCCGGCAGCATCCTTATCTCCCTCTACAACAGCGTCAGTAACCCTTATGAGACCTACATGGGGCCTGTTGGCGTCTACACATGCAGCTCGCTCAGCGGTAAGTCCTACAAATGTTAGAGCACTAAGCATTTGGGAGTAGGAACATCCCTGCTAAAGACATTTAAGTGGTGGTTGGGGTAACATTTTGTTACAGTACTAATGGTCACTCTTTCTCCTGCAGTATGTTTGTCTGTTGTGGTCCTTATCATATTTGCGGTGAACGTCACCATGACCAACATGGCAGAGGATTTGGTTGAGAACTTTGCTGCTAATCCTGTGGACCTAAGGAACAAGTCTTCAGAGATGTTGCGAGGATACTACCTGATCATCCCGTACACGGTGCTCTCTCTCGTCGCCATTGTTGTGATCTACATGTACGACCACGCAGCCTACACCCACAGGAGAGAACAGCAGAGGCCTACCGAGGATGCGCCCAAGGAGATAATGATGTATTAGTGGCAATGGAGTCAGTTTTTTGAGACATTGATAAATTGCTCATCAAGACTTTCTGGAGTAACTGTAATGAAGAAATACAGACAGAAATTAGATGTTTGTACAGTAACAAATGTATGTACCGCTCATTTATACTCATGGAAAAACACACAAAAATTTTTTTATTTCTTCACACTATGAGACGCAGTTTTATCAATTTGGCATTTTAATTTGACATAGAGTTATCATATAGCAAATTATTAGATGATACAATATGCTTATTAGTATATATATATCTATTTAAATTTATATATTTTGAGCTGAAGTGACACACTTAACAATCTATATATTTGGTGTAGAAATGACAGACAAATGCATCTTTAAGTCTTCAATACATCAACAAGTCTTACAGTTCAACAGCTATACATAAACCCAGTGACCATGTTTCTGTGTTATGTGTGTTAATAGTTTGTATAACATAAATTAATGTAAATAAACTGATGAGATGAGGTTGTTCTCTTTTATATTTTAAAGGATGAATTTTTCTAAATAAATAAAATGTTCTAGATTTGCTAAAATAATGGAATAAGAACCAATGTAGTTGATGAGTAAATCATATTTTTGTGAACAATCTAAAGGTTAATTAAAGAAAAGGTGAGAGAGGTGGAGTAACGTGGGCAGAGGCGTGTGGGGATTAATTGATCTCTGCTGCCCTCTATGTCTGAGATGGTATAAATGCAAAGAAATGTGTCACGCCAAATTTCAAGTTGACACACTTATCCTTGAAACAGGAGTAAAAACTAATATTTTACTCATTTTCTTTTTAATCAGTCTTTCATAGGTCAGGGCGGGCAGTGCTTGGTGTTTGTCTGTTTGTAATTATGGGATATTACTGTCATGTGGTCTGACTAAAGAAAGACAAAATGCAAAGGCTGTCATTAATCTTAAAATCTCCAGGAGGGAGCACTGAAAGGACAGGACACACATACTTGGATTCTCACACACATTCCCATGACTGGAAGACTTGGGATAGTGGTTCCCAAGTTTTTTGTCAGATGTACTCCCACAGTCCTGTCACCAGATCCCAAGACTTCATGACACCACCTGTCCTGTTCCATTTGAGTTGATTTCAAACTGGATTTTAACACTATATATAAAAGTAGATATTGTTACAATAATGTTTTCATAAAATTGATGTGGGTTCTCAAAACTGCCAGTGGGTTTGGTCAAGTTTTCATTTGTAATACAATCACTTGGAGTGGTAGAAGCTGGATGTTTCAACCATCTGTCCACTACTTTTAGCTATTAATCTGTTATGTTTAAACTACATACGAATAACGTTAAAGGGTTGAAATATCTACATTTAAACTATTTTCAACTATTTATCTGTTACTATTTACACTATTTAACCATTAGCTTTCTTATAGTGTGGCCCTCTATTTCTGTGATTTGATTTTATTATTACTTTTTAGCAAAAATGTTTTAGCTAACTATTAAAATTTTTAATCCATCCTTTTTAGTTATTTCAACATTACTCATTTCATTACTCAATACATTATTTTTGGCTAACTTTTCCAGCTGCTTACCTTAAGCTTGCTATTTATTTTAAATGTGCTGACTACTACTACTACAATCTTTCCACATACTGTAACCCCTGTAACTGCGAAGGTACGTCCTGGGGTAGTACCGTCTAAATAACTGACAGGCCACATGGATTACTTTACTTACTTTCATCAACTCATGGCTCATGATAAAAGCAATGCTTAAGTTGAGCCATTTAAACTCCAGTGGTGCATTGCATCTTAAGTGTATCCACTTCCATGCGGGATCAACTTGGAGAGGCGTTGATGAGAGATATTAGTTTATTATTATTACAGATCTGTTTAATCAATTTCAGTGATTTGAACAAAACAAAAACAAGCAATGGTGACATATACGGTATATAGTAATCGAACCTGATTCTATAGAAACTGAGCTAGATCTTGCTAAGAATCGGCTTCTATTGTCTCCTGGATCATCAGACGCTCTCACAGTTGTGATTCACATGACTGTGTTGACAAGAGAGCAGGGGCGAGGTGCTGTTTCCTGTGTCCCATCACTCAGGGCCTAAAGTCTGTTCGAACATGCCCTTTCCAGCACCTCTCAGCCCCGAAACGCCTTCTACCTGCCTTCAAAAGAACCACTCTTCCTCCAAGACTCATACTTCAAGGGACCTGTGGAAGGATGTAGCAATCTTCTTTGTGCTCGATTACTTTTCTGAGAATGCATTCGTTCTACAATGAATCAAAAGCTTTTCAGGCCAGACAGAAATTCTGTTAGCAAAGTAGAAAATCCACCACACAATTATTATTGGTTATTCAGCAACAACAAAATACTAAAACTTGATTTCTAAAATAATTCTTTCCAGTCATTTGGCACATATATGCAGTACTTATCTTTACTTATCCCCCTTTAGCCATAAAAAATAAAAGGCTCCTTATAGACAGATATAACGACATTTTAAATCAATGTAGGATCCCTCGATTCTGAGCATCAACCTGTTTAACAGCTGCCAGAGGAGATATTTCACTATATCTATTACTGCTCTTCTCCTGTGTGCACTGAGGTGTGGAATAGCTGAATTGCTATTGAGAGACCCCTCTGACCATTTGCTGTTCAAACATTGATTGAATAAAATCAGAGATGGGCAGTCATCTCTTCTCTCTGCATGCTCTCTGTCTCTTGGCTCACCAGAATGGATAAACCCAGGATTATGCCCTGTGCCCTGACCACTCACTCTGTGTGATAGGATTAAAGCAGAAACCTTTGTACCGGTGAAACCTTATCCTTCTAGGTCCCGCATTACAGAGGCCTGTGAAACAGACACCTCCAGCTGCAGGGCAGGGGGGGCACATATTCATCCATGTAGAGTCCACTCTGATGGGGCATAGCGGGTTGGGGGAAGGGATCTGGTCTCCTTCCACCTTTGGGAGTTCATTTCACATTGACAACTGAGAGGTACGGGTAGGTGTATATACACAGGGGGGAGGTCTACAACACTTGTTTCAACACTTTCACAAATTACCTTGAAATACATAGATCCAGGCTTAGGAATGGAATAAAGAAAAAATACACAGGTTCCAAAACAATAGAAACATTCAGAACATTCCTCAGAGAAAATACTTGAGACTATCAGCCTGAAAAGGCCAATCACGCCCCAAAGCCTTTTTATTTGTTGTCCTTATCACTACTGAGTGACCTTCTCCCTCCACAGAGACAGTAAGATAGGTGTGTCTCTAAAGGTGTGTGTTGCTGCTACATTTTCTTATGAGGTAGTGAACATTTACGGCACTGCTACTTCGTCTTCGACGTCACGACTTTGTTAATGGTTATATGTAATTTACATACTTCCTCGCTTTACTGTCTATTGTTTTAAACATATGCAACCGATTAACATATAAAAACAAAATTGGGCAAACATCTTATTAATTTTTTTTTAAAACATTTAAAAATTGAGAAAATATAATTATGTTTATTGTATATTTTGATATTTGTTCAGATTATGTATTTGTTCATTTAAATTGTTCCATTATATTTCATATTTTATTTATTTATTTTTAACTCAGTCAATGGAGTAAATTAATGAATTTCACTGGTATGATTGTGTATATGACAAATACAAATGTCAAAATAATTTTGATTTGATGTTTTATTGTTACACTATAAAGCAGGTATAAGGAGAATAACACCAAGAAATGAGCTATACCTCCGTGTACTCGCAAGGTGCTCTCACACTCATCCTGACCATGTGATATCGGAAAGTAGGCAGGTTCTTTACTTATCTCTGTCATTAATCTTAATTTGTCAGTGAAGGCTGAGGTGAAGGCGGAGGGAAGGTGAGAGGGAGGAGGAGGAGGGCTAAAAGGTAATTGCACCCCTGCTGCTCCATTATGGTGTCATTCCACTGTTAACATAAGATAAGATCTTCTCCAAATTACCTGAAGCCAATTCTCCACTTTACCTGGCTGGGACAGAGAGACAGAGGAAAAAGACAGAGAGGGTATTCAGCCTGGTTTCACAACCCATGATGGAGACAAACTGAACCAATCCATCTGTGCAGAATCTTTCTGACCAGTCCGTCTGATGCAGGATGACTGTTTACAGCCACAGTGATGGATGGAGGGAGGGCCGAGCACTTTCTCTGCCCCCTGCCGCTTGACACCATTGCTGATTAATGTCTCCCCTGATTAGCAGGTGTAATAGATATCAGTTGGTGCAACGCAAAGAGACACACAGTTAACCTACTGACACAGCGCACGGTTTAACTGAATTGGTGTCATTTGACCAAGACACAGAAACAAACACTTATCATTAGCAACAGTAAGTCTTAGAGGGCAGTAAAACAGCAATACTGCTGAGAATTTAACAGATTTTGTGTTATACGTTAATTAAAATCCACTGTATTTCAGATAAATGGTTCATAGAAAAAAATAATTAAAGAGATAAAAGAAAAAAGATGAAAAGATAAGAAATAGTGTTAAAAACAGATATCTACAGGTTTTTGTGGAAGTGAAAAATGTTTCCTCTCAGATTCGGATGTTATTTGGGTTGTGATGTCTGTGAATTTGTTTCATTTCTCAAATTACATATTTGCATATCCTGTATACAGAGTTGTCTGTGACCCATTTCTGTCTAGATCTGATGACTATAAGAACTCATCCATTCTTAATTTCAAATTAGGGCATGCAGACATTATCCTGCAGCACACATAATCAAACTTTAAATAAGAAGCTCTGTGATTTCCTTTATCTTTCTGTCTTTTATTTTACACTTTCACAGAATTATACCTCACTCTACATAATACTCATACTACATACTACATAATCATTGATTTAGATTTATTGAGACTCCACGGCTCTAATGGTCCTAGGCTGGGACAGATCCTAGCCTGCCTGATAGAGGTAGAAATCACAAATCACTATGCTGATTCATATAATTTTGTTCAATTCAGTGAATCATAGTCACTGGCTGCAGATGTATCACTTTTTAGCTAAGTGGTTGCAAAAACCTTCAAATGTAGGCTACTTCAGTACGAACATCAGTAAGTGAATGCATCACAGTTTATATGGCCTCAATGTTCAGACTGTCTTCAGTTCAGTAGTAGATTCATTCTGATTCTTTACAAGCATTGCACATAAGATGAATTATTGAGCAGCAGCCTACTATTTACAACTGATTTATCAGATTATGTTTGTTTCTGTGGTTCACTGTCATTTAATAGGCTTTTAATGAGAAAATAACATAGACCTACTGTGTATTAGTTGGTGTCCCTTTGGATCTGAGTTGTGTTGGGTATGTAGACCCCAGTAGCCTAAACCTGCTTGCAGGTCTAGTTGTTGCTATGTTTAAATGATTATTCTTATCTAAGTATGTCTACCTGTTTTCCCCCATATCAATGCATGTACAGTCACAATTTAGCCTAAATCCTCTACAACAGAAAATCAGACCTACATAAAAAAAAAAAAACATTTCTGACAGGAGTGAGAGCTCTTACCAGGAGAGTTAGTTACTCAAGCTTTGCACCAGGTGGCAGCATTCAATAAGTGGAACAACTGAATCAAACAAAACCCAGTCTGAAACCTGTAATACCAGAATAGATGCATTTATTGTAAACCAATAACTGGGAATTAATCTATGAGTGTGCTTTGTGTTACAAATCAGGGCTGCTATAGCGTTAGATATGAGTATTAAATATTTTGTTTATGTCATATAAAGTTGTAATGAGAACAATAAAATCACACTCCCAGGTTAAGTAAAGTATGCTTATTTTATCATTTTATTTAGCATGTGAGCTTATATCTCTTAGCAGTTTCCAGGTTCTGTCTCCATGAGATAAAAGGCTCCTGTGTGAAGGAGGAGCTCAGACTGTCACTGGAGCGGGACACAAATCCATACATCACTGACACTCAATTGTAACCAAGACATTCACAGTCACCCCAATCCATATGGCCATAAAACTACAGAGATTCCAGCAGTCTGCACCCATGGACAGCACATATAAATTCTAGTCTGCCTTGTTTCCTAACCCTCGTTTGAAAAAACAACAACACACTCTCCTGGGCTAAATCTTTATAGAATTAAAATTTTAAGAAAAACATAATAAAGAGTCTTATTGTGAAGGTTACAGAGTGCCTCCATCTCACTACATGTTAAATTAATACTGTACACTGAGTGAATTTCCGTGATGAAACGTCATGTCTCATAAAAGCTCTAAAACGCTGGATGTCATCAGCTCCTGTCAAGCCTCTCAGAGCTTCTGACGGCACTGAGTTTCTTTTACAGAAGCCAGATGGGGAGAGTTGCTAGGATAAAGTGCATCAAGTACCCCCCTATTGAGCTTTATGAACGGATTAAAGGATTTGCAAAGCTCTGTCATAAGGCCGTCAATCATTGTCACACCCGCCTGAAAGTTACGGCGCTGACCGCAGAAAAACACCTTGGGGCTATTGTCATAAAGAGTATAACTTCATCTGTCAAGTCAGTCACCTCAACATCAACACCTTGAGTGATGGGAATAAAAAAGAAAGAGAGAGAGAGAGAGAGAGAGAGAGAGAGAGATTAGAATCATGACACAAGACACTACAAATTACCACAGCATCTCAATACCTGAAGTTTACCTTCAGGAATGTTGTTGAAATTCAATACTTCTACACCTCTACTCCATTCATCATCAGGTTTTCCATTTAGTTTTTACTGTCTGTGATGCAAAATCGTAAAAGCTGCAATCACCTGTCCATCTTTTTAAAAAACAGTTTTTTTGAATAGAGCAGAATCTGATATTGTCTCTCTAAATCCTCGGTAAGAAACAATGCAGTCTGTCTACGGGAGGCAATGTTCAGTGTCACAGACATGGAGACACGGTGTCTGACTGCTGGAGGGATCAGAAGTGCTTCAGGCCTGTTTGCATGTGTATAAAACAATTTGTCAGCCTATATAACCAGCTGACCCCTCGCTTACCACAAACTTGGCCTCCGTCCATTAAAGGAACATTGTGGTTTTTTACAAGTTGGGCTTATTTTATAGTGTTGGTCATCTTTTATAGTGTTTATGATAACATTATATTCACTATAGTGATTGCTAAGATTTGGGAACATGGAAACATTGCCACAGCAAAGTCCAATGGGGCAAGAAACGCAATCACGGGTAAATCAGACAATTTAGTCATATTATCTAAAAAAAACATTTTAGTGAGTGTACCAAAACTGTTGGTAATAATCCCTCATTGCACAGGAAAATGTGCATGCACAACAACAGTACTGTAAGACAAAGTTCAACCAGGAAGTTGGTGTGTAAATCGCGACAGTTAGCCTTTGATTTCTCTTCCAAATAAATTTGTTTAAAACCTGTGATTGTGTTTCTTCTTCTTTTGAGTGAGGTCATGTGTTCCCAGAGTTCAGCAATTACTTTAAGTCAGTGCAGTGTTATTATTATTGAAAAGAATTATGGCCAAAACAAAATAAGACCCAATTTGTAAAATTCTTTTACAGGGCAATATTAGCTTATTGCAGATTTATTGGTTTTGTCGTCCTTTAAGTAACAAGAAAGTACAGAAATGACAAACCAGATAATTAGAAACTGTGTCACCATTACTTGGTTTGTTCACCAGAAAGCAATGAAACTCGATTTTTTAACTGTAAAACATTCCACTTGGTCACAAGTCTTTAAAAAAAAAAACAAGATTGTTTGTTTGTGTTAAATGTGTTAAACAAAAACCTGTCTGCTGATATGTCATTATTGGATTTTTCAAACTTCCAAATATTAATATCATTGACATTGGCATCAAAATTACAGTATCAGTCAGGCTATGATATATTAAAACATAGACATATACATGCATGACATATACTATACACACACAAAAACAACTTCAAAAAGGAATAAAAAGAGAAGAAAATTAGAATTAAATTTATTTTTTAAACTCCATAATTAAACCACCACAAAAAAAAGATAGAAAAGCAGTAATGGTAGAGATAACACTCCCAGACCTGTCTTCACCCTCTGTGTCAACTCATCACCTCCTGGTTGGGTGTCAACGAAGGGAGGAAGAGGAGCGAGGGGAACTGCTGGCAGGAGATGGATGGGGGGGTGGGTGAAGGGATCACCTTGCCAAATCCACTGTGAAGGCCTCAGCTCGGTGCACTTAGCGTAGCGGCCGGAGCCAACACGTAGCAGGGTGTAGGTCTGCCTGAGGCGACACTCAGGCCCCGGCCTCCCTGCCATTGTCATCTCTCCGTCTCTCAGCCTCTCCATCCAGCAATCTGCCTGGAGGAAACTTACTTCCTCCCTCCACATTCTTCCTCCCTCTATTACCCCCAGGAGAAGCAGGGGAAGTTGTGTTGAAGGGGACTCCCAGGCAGGGTCAGGAGAGTATCGATGTCGGAGCCTAAATGTTGGGGTCTTGCCACTAATTAGATCATCCATGAAACACTATAAGACATAAAGAAGTGAAATTAATGTGCAAATATCCTTTCAATTAATGCTAAGTTGGAGAGAGGACGTGTTCGGTTTGAGCTGGTGGATCAATGATAGTGATAAGTGACAAGATGCTCACACAACTCACTGAGTGGAATGGCAAATATGTCATCATCCTCAGACATGGTCTAGCCAGGCCGTTTCAATGAGTGCACCCGTGTCAGGGTGATGTATGGACACAGTAATACAACCTCTGAGAAGGCATAGGGGGGAAATGCTGCGCTGCCAACCTGCCTCTCAGATCCTGAGCTGAAGAATAGGGGCCGCATGTAAACATTTGAGACATGTCACTCATTTCTCCTCTGGTGATTTATAGCTAACCTGGACTCTCTGCCTGCCAGCAGCCATGTGTGAAAATGGGACTCAAAGCTCCAGCAGAGGTCAAAATGTA
>JAVQJL010087565.1:0-34549 GCA_036024295.1 Nannoperca obscura
CACAGGGGGGTAGATAAGAGGAGAGGTAGAGGAAGGGAGGAGAGGTACTTAGTAAAAGCAGGCGAGGTGAGCTGCAGGAGGACGGTGAGCATCTGTAGTCAGGGCCTGGCTGAAAGTCTTCATCTGCGCTGATGCTTAACTTTTACAGTGGAGCACATGTACAGTATCATATTGATTCAGACAAGAACTGCTGCTATAGATCTTCTACTCTCCACCCACCCTACTGAAGTCCCCCTTTCACTCCAACTACGCAAAAATGACTTTGAAAGATCAAAGCTGGCATTAACGTCTCATTTCCCTATGCAAATGCGAAGGAGAAAAAAAGCTTTTCAGTTTTCCCTGCCTCTTTCATTTTCAGTGAGAATCGTTGCTGCCCTCTTGAGACGAAGCCTGATGCGCAGATTTGGGGAGAAAACGGGTTAGGGGATCCTGGGGACTGCTCTGCATTACCAAAACAAACCATTCAGCAAACAAACAATTAGACACTCATGAATTATGGACAAGCCATATAAATAGGAATAAAAACAAGAAGTGGGGAGTCGTGGAGCGATTGCTGAGCTAATGAAACGTATGTCAGGGTGTTTTTAAACACTCAGACAGTAGAGTAATATGTGGGCGTATCAGTGTATGCCTTCCTGTACACATGCGTACAGTATTTATATCTAAGCTATCCTGATGAATCTACACATTGGACCAGTGCAGATGAGCGACCGAAAACTAGGTAACACTGAGAAGCCTGGGACAAAACAGAGACAAGAGTGAAGGAAGAAAGGTGACTAGTAATCCACAACATGTGATTGTGCATCAGCCATTTTGTTTTTCAATTTGTCCCCAGCAACATCCATTATTCACAACCCTGTGTTTACCTCTCACAGACGCGCACAGTCCATGCAGCAATGATCCAGGAGGATATACTGAACACCAGTAGAACAGTTCCTGGACAGATGGTCATGAGGGTCTTCATGACAAAGCGTGTGTTGAAGTTGATCTTGTTGAGGGCGCCAATGCTGCGAGACGAAGCGTCCGTGAACAGCTTACTGTGGAGTAACATGACCCTGCCTATCAGGTAGAGTCTCAGGAACATGGGGATGGAGAGGATGATGTCCACGTCTGCATCAGCCACCGACGGCGTGTAGGTAAAGGCCAGCCGTGCCGTCCAGGTGAAGACATATTGGCCCGGGATGGGATGGATGGCACACACCAGCAGCTCCAGCACAATGAAGAAGATCCGCTCATACGTCATGGCTATCCTCCAATCGTCCGCACCATTGTCGACCATAAACAGCTGAAGAAAAACAAACACACCAAGATCTTGTTTTACAAATATTATTTAGTTTGGTGTTTGAGATTTTTGCTTTTTTTTTGCATTTTCCCCAAATGTTCCATCTTCTTCAACCCCCAAAACCTCCAAAGTGTTTATCATTACAAACATACATTGTGAGACACATTGTTTTTTGAATCAAACCCACGGATATTATTAGTCAAGTTCTAAAGAAATCATGCTGGATTAGAGTTTGGTTTAATTTTGTAGCCATAAAATGGCATCCGAGATTTGGATATTTCATTTAAATTTAAATGTGATATGTCTGGTGCAGCTCAGATCAAGCAGATAAAGAATACACTGAATAATGGATGTAATTCAATGTAACTTTACACCAAACAGAACAAAATAAATGACATAAGAACACCTCATATGAAAAATCTACAGATGCCTTGTGTTATTGGATTATATATATTGATAATGACCACTTAATACACAGTCATACTTTAAAGTTATAGAAAAGGGAGGTGCTATATATATATAAACATATATACAATATATATATATAATATATATGTGTGTAGAAGTTGGTCTCGACCTGCTCCATGCAATAGAGTATATAAATAAAATTGAATTGAAATTGAATATATACTTTCTAATTGTTGAGCAAAATACCCTGAAGTTTGTCAATGTGTCATCCCATTCAGTCAAATAAATCTATTTACATGAGTACAATACTTAATAATATCATAAATGTTTATCATAGATATAATAAATGTATACCATGTGTGAATTCTTTTTTCATATGAAATATGTTTTAGCTCAGTAAAAATAGTATTTCAATATTTATTATTAATTAACATGTATAGGAACTTATAGCCCAACTGCCAAATCAGAGATCCTAATCATCACCATCTTCACAACACTGACACCAAAAGCTGCTGGTATAATGAATAAAATTACGTAATTTAATTATTTGTCTGTAGTTAGACTCACCTGGATTTCCCGGGCATGGTACATTATTATAAGACCAAGCAATATAACAGTGGAAAGGCTGATAAGGCATTTCAGTGCAAATGAGTATGAAGATTCCTATGGTGAAAAAAAAAAGACAGGAAAAGGCACGTTAGAAATTGCCATTTAAAATTAACGCAGTTAACACATTGTTTATTAAAATATACAATATAATTTCATATATAAGAACAACAAAATAAACTGTTCCTTTTATTTATTGTGCATTTTCCATGTTTTCAGAGTCTATATTTAGCCTTAATAGGTGGAAATAAGGTCTTATCACTACACATCCAGTTGTAACCAACAACATGAAATACAGTAGTATTAAGTATTAAGTAGTAAGAGATAGAATTCAAGAAAACCTGAGTGGGTTTAATGTAATCAGGAAAGGCAGAGTTATACTGAAAACAAATGCTGATGAGTAGCATAAAAGTACCCCATATAAATACACACGTGCACGTAAACGTATGCCCACGACAGTATATACAGCTGCACACACACATACACATGACACACACACATATGCGCACACACAGTACTTATTAGAAGTCTAACTGAGACCAGATAATGGGGTTTTACACACAAACAACGCAGTCAGGATGTTGCTAAACAATGCCGCTGCAGGTGTAGGTGCAGTCTGATATTATCTATGGAAGCTGATCCCCACCATCTAAACTACCAATTAATCAAAGCCCAGCACTAACAGGGGGACTTTCCATGTAATGGTAGGTACAGGAAAGGCAAGGCTAGCATTAGCAGGGGGGCCACCACAGTTGTGATAAATAGACCAGCTGGATGTTAGTGCTGCAGTGTGTGTGTTTGTGTGTGTGTGTGTGCATGAGGGCCATAGATCTAGGAAATGAGAACCTGCACTACTCAAGTCCCCCCCCCCCCCCGCTGGTAAAATGCCATTTGATAAATCAATTTAACAGCCATGGTGTAAAAACGCCGCTCTGCAGCAGGCTAATGATCCTGGGGTTGTTATTATAATAACGACACCGACAACAAATGACATAAACAACAAGAGGAAATATCGTTCATAATCATCAATGTGATGACAGTGAGAGCTGCTCAATATTACTCTGTCCTTCGGTGGTCCATATTAGAGAATGTATTTTTAGCTATCAACTAGATTGCTTTGCCCCTGAGGTCGGCGACATGTTCTCAAGACATTCTAATGTCTGAAATTGTTTTGAGAAGTCCCTGGTGAAATAACATTGAGTAAACCAATTAATCCACCTGCCAGAGGTTCAAGGATTTTTCAGTCCCAGTGCTCACTTTCTCTTAACGTGTTTCCCTCCTTCAGGGCTCAGAAAACCTTGGCTGAGCCTCAAGTGTCTGCTGTGTGATGTGACGTCAGATGGAAAAGGGACCATCCACTGCACATGCTATCTGTCTGATGTGGGAGCGTGGGGGGTGAGGATGGGGGTGCGGTGCCACTAAGTGATGGGAGGTCATTTCCATTTCAGCTGAGGTCAGCTTGATGAATGGACTGAACCCTACTCAGTAACAGTCACAGACAAACCTATTGACTTTATTAAAACCCCATAAATCATCCTATAGATTAACCCACTGACTTATTATATCGTACAGTCACACACTCACACATTCCTATGTGTAATCACACACGCATTTAGAAATAAAAATAAATCTAGACAGACACAACTGGGAAAGAAAAATCAATCACTGCATGGTGAAAGGAACATACCAGTGCTTTTGCATGTTTTAGCCCATTACCTACAAATGTACTTGACATTAATGTTGAGGATTTTTCTAAGCAAACCAAAAGGTTTTATATGACAAACTACATTTGACTTTTTTTACCAGTCAGTTGACAGATAATGTTTTTGACAGTATAGATCATTATTCAACAGCTTTTTGGCAGGCAACTCTCAAACTTTGGATGCTAAAGCATCCTTGACAGCACCAGTTTTTAAAATAAGCCTTCCTCTCAGCAGCAGCACCATGTGACAACAATGTAACTTTGACAACAAAATAAACGTGACAAAATATTCACCTTAAAGGAAAAAAGGAAGTGCTGGAAGCCTCTTTCCCTAAAGTAGGAAGCTGCGATGTTCTCTGAAAAGATACTGAAACTCTTCTTTGGTGGTTTGCCGAATAAGTACTACCACCACCCAGGAATGGAGTAGCAACTCCCTCTCTATTATAAAATAACATGTCCCAGTTGTTGCTAGGCCTCCTTCTTTTAAACAGACTGAAATGTTTACATATTGCAGGCAAGTTTCAGAACTCTGTAAATCCATTTCATTACACAGAGAAATAAATGGAGACCACTGGCTGCCTGAAAGGTAGAACATGTAAAATCTTGTGTTTTCTTTTACAGAATAGTCTGCAATTATTTTAAAGCTGCACAGTGAAGGTGAAAAGTGGAGGGGGTCACTTGCAGTGATGAACCCTCAGAGAAATATCACCCAATTATGCATTTTGGCATCGTTCCGCTCTTGTTTTGGTTTTACAGCCTGCAACTTTTTGGTTTGGTTCAGTCTTTTGCTTTCATCAACATAGTTTCCAGTCACAACAAGTAGCTATTTTCAGTGAAAAGCTTTCATAAACCCAATGCGCACTACCTATTCAGCACCAAACATGCAAAGGTGAGCCGGTGAACAGATAAAGTATGCAACACTAAAGACCCACCTTATATTTCTAACAAGTTGGTGAAGACCAAAACAGAGCTTAAACAAGAGAAAATACAGGACTTATATTCATCAAGTTGCCATAAACATGACTCCAAAGTAATGCTAATGCTGGATTTGTAAACCCATATCAACTTTATGATGCTATAATAAGTTAAATATCTGTGATGTTTTTCCTGTGGGGTGCTGACCCCAAGTAGACCCCTCAATAGTGCATAAATATACACAACTTGTATTTAACGGGCTTAAACATACAACAACAAACCACATATAAGGTCTTCAGTCCTGTTCAATTTTTACTTACATACAGATGATATTGTAAAAAGATGGTATTATTTCCAGAGATGAAAGACACTGTGACCTATTATATACTGCAGTGCACTGCAATGTCAGCTCCCAAGTAAACAGCCCCGTAAATACTGTGGCAGAAGCTGCTCTGAATGCAGTGAATGCTATTCCTCTCACAATGCCCTGACACAGCAGAATTGATTGACTGATACAGAAGGACAATAACAGGTCAAGGGGTGGTGACCTGGTCACCATGACCCTGAAACCAAACTGTCTTGCTGGTGCCTTATGCTCAAGAATCTCTCTTGTTCCTAAAGCGTGCTGTGTCGTCTCCGCTTTGATGAAAAGTAAAAGATGCTTTCGGGCAGTTTAAAGCTTTTATTTCCAGTGACCTCTCTCTTTATCTCTAGTTGTCTTTATCTCTGTCTCTGTGTAAATCTCTATATATCTCCCTCTCTTCATCCCCTTTCCTTCACTATCCCTCTCTTCATCTTCCTCTCATGCTGTGAGGTAGTGATTTTAGATGCTGGCTTCACAGGGAATGACAGACAGCCACAATGGCTAAACTCCAATCAGGAAGAAAAAAAAACTTAACAACAAAAGCAGGCTTATAGTGAAGACGTTACTGAATGAAAAAAAATGTTTATCCAATCGATAGACTGTTAGTCATAGTACAGATCACACGACACTCCTTTTGTATCTGTGCAATATTCCCGTCACCTTTTTTGATGATGTATGTCAGTGTCTGTGCTAATAACCACTCTTCATAAATCTGACAGTTGCCAACCCCACACAAATCAAAAATGAACAAAAGCATTGACAACACACAAAGCTCCCACTCATGCATCACACACATGCACATCCTACCTTAGTGTAAACCCCCCATGACAGTTCCGTCTCTGTCACCATGACAACAATCCCAAACATCCCGAAGATGAGTGCGTAGTCGCTGAGCCGCTTCCGCTTCTCAAACAGCGCCCTCCGGTGACCGAGCTTGTAGCCAATGTCCCTGTTCTTCTTCTGCGGCGCCCTGTTTCCGCCACGCCCGCTGCCCTCCCTGACCAAACTCTCGTTGGACGCCTTGCTGGGGTCTTCGCCGCCGTTGCCCTTGGACACCACCACCTCCAGGCCAGAGCTGTGCAGCGTCTGCAAGGGCTGCGTCTCCGAGTCGAGCTCCGCGAGGTTGCGGCGCGACGAGGACGCCAGGCTGCCCACTAGTGGTCTCACCACTCCGCCATTGTACTTGCAGGTGTTCATGGCTATCTGAGGGAGTCGGCCGCTGCTCTCGGAGAGGGAGGGCTTGGATCCAGCATGGCTCAGCTTCTTCTGCTCAGTAGTGGCCTGTGAACAGGAAGAAGAGTGATAAATACAATACTATCACAACAAAAAGGGTGTAAAAACAGTAGGTTGGAGAGACACACAGGTTTAGATTTTAAATAGAGCATTGATGTGGGAGTTACATCTTTGTGCCTCTCTGTGGAGAGGGCAAAAAGAGGGAACGATCTTGCAAAACAGTTTTGGTTATAAAAGCAGACAGATTTAGTGCTCAGCAGGACATGTGGCCAAACATACAGTACGAACCAAAATATCAACACTCCTTGCTTCAAAGTCCCAAATAGCCAAATGACTTAGTTCTGCATTAAGAATAGTTTAAGCCTGTGTTAAGAAGTATTAAAAGAACATGATAATCACGTTTACAGTTCAACTACAACCATCAACACTCCCGTGACAGTATGTTTCATGCATACCCTTTTTCTTCAAGAAAATGCCATCAAAATGTGATGGTTCAAAAACAAATAAATAATGAATGGACTTTGATGTATAAATAAAGCCAAATAACCAATAGTGGACCCTACAAAGGGCAGAAAATTGAATTTTTGCACAGCACAAATTTAGATATGAATGATTAATGCTTGGCACGACCCTGTTTCCTATCAGAGAAACACTCTTCCCCTGTAGAGATTAGAAGCAAGCTGCCCAAAAGAGAACAGAAACTTGGACCTTCTCAAATCAGGCAGAGAAAGATGTGAGATTCACACTATTTTAAGAGAAAAACAAGGCAAACCATTTCTTTTGAAACGCAAAGGGTAAAGTGTACTGCACATGTGTCTGTTGAGGTTAAAGGCAGTTTAGGGACAAGTGGAAAAACACAGATGCATGTGTGCATTCATATATTCACACATAAACATCATGTTCAACCGATAGTGTAAACAATTTCTAATTTGAACGAGACAGGAGAGAATAAACTTTTTTTCAAACTTAATTTACCTCTTTATCACCTGCACAAAATGTTCCTTTTTTTTTTTCTGACCCGATGCCATGCAGACTCTTCTTTTCTCGCATTGAGTCGTCTATCATTTCTGCTTTTCTTGGCAGATAGGATTGAGTTTCTGTCCTGGGTACGCAGACAGAAAATGTTCTATCCACGCAGAGGCTGTAGAGCAGTCACCCCAGAAGCATCTATCTGCCTGTCTATCCCCTGCCCTTCAGAGACTCGGGCAGATTATCATAATGGGTTATGAAAACTTCACATGGAACAGTGCTTTTTCAGAAACAAGTCGGGGGGGTGTGATAGCACTGCTGGACCTTTTTATTAGCCTTGACAAAGCATGCCTAATGCCTTTAAATGTGCTGGTGGGAATAAAGAAGGGCAGCCCTAATGGAAATTTACTAACTCCAGTCCTGTGATGCTATCGTCTTGCACATATTGTGGCTCCATGAGAACAGGACTAAAGGTTAAGGATTAGTGCAGCCCATAGTGTTTCTAATCCCCTTTTCTGTATTAAATTGCTTTTTAATCTGTGCCATTAGGACCCTTCTACACTTTTGAAGACTGTGCAGTGTGTGAACTTTAAGGTTTGAATGACAGGAAATACTCTAGAAATAGATGCTGATATGGCAAAAGGGGTCAAGATGCTTGACTACTTGAGGATAGAAACAGCACAGGGAGTGCTGAATTTGGCAAACAAATGAGTCCATTGTAGATGCAAAGTGGATTATAATATTATATACATATATATTATATGCAATTTATAACTTATTTGGTGACAAAGAGATGCAGCAACAAGGATTAGCACACCTACACATTAAATTATGTCAGTGCCACACACAATTACAGTTTTCTCAGGGTTTTCTCAGCATCAAGAACAGCATGACAATATCAAAAATATCATTAAAGCACAGTTTATGACCCCATCCCTAAAAATATTCTTATTGTAGCCAATGCATGTGCTGGCTGAACAGCATAAGAGAGTGTACAAATATTGCTGACCGAACTGACTTGCTTGCTTTTTTCCTGCATCAAACGCAACAGTAGATCAGCCTGCCAGTCTTTTGATTGTACTGAGCAATTGCAAAATATCCTTTGGTTTTTGAGTCACTACATGATGTCATTCATTGTCAAAAGAGACATTTCTGCTTTTGTGTAGGAAGCAAATAACTCTAAAGCTGAGCACAGAGTATTTTTAGACCCAGTCAAACTTAGTCAGAGTGGTTCTGAGACGTTTGATATGTAAATACGGCTCGTGGACTTTAATGTCTGAGAAAAAAATCCAAGACAACTATCTCAAACAAAGGTTGTGTAGGCTATGTTCATAGAAAATGCTGCTTATTTAGTTTTGTGCATTCATAGAACATTAGTGTATTTTTACTGTTTATCCTACCATTTCCTTATCACAATATTGAAGAATTAGAAACTACTTTTGACTGGGAACTTATTGGGACTGGGAATTAATTTGATAGATGCTTTTGTTCAAAGTAACTTACATCTTTCTTTCACACACACACACACCAAGAGCAATTTATAGTTGAGTATCTTGCTCAAAGATCAAACCACCAAATAATACCCTAAACTCTCACTACTGACTGAAGGAGACTTTATACTTTTGTCCCAAATTAGGAGCTTCCTTCTTTAAATCTTTAACTTCTTTAATTTTTCTGCTTAAAAGTAAGACCAAATAAGCATGCACAGTTATTACTCTAACACTTGATAAATACAGAACTTGAGGATGATCATTGTCAAATTTAAACATTTCTGGTGTTAATTAAATGTTGTAGTGCTAGCTTGTGGCTTTCCCTTAGTTTATTGATGGCAATTGCAATAAGGATAAAACAACGTACAAAAAACTACAAAATTAGATTTTCTCAAAGATAATCTCCCCTTAAATCATTTCTATATATTGTAAAATTTTAAAAAATGTACCCCTAATTTGGTTTCCAATGATCAATTACATGCCGATTGATCAGAGTAAAATGGCAATGTTATGACAGTCATGAGACCACACAAGAGTCTGAAATGTAACAGGAAAACGCCAGAGGAAGAGTTGTTCGATTAACGTAAATGAACAGGATCAATAATGGACACCACGAGATCAGCGCTGCTTTAGTTACCTGTTTCTGGCGATCATCAGTCACTGAACCAGGTCAGCACTGACCCAAATATGGGAAAACATCCCATCAGTCAGTTTGTATAAACACTGACATTTCCTCACATCAGGTAAAGATTTTGTGCTTGTGGAAAAAGAGAGCATACCTCCTGTAGGCACATTGAGGACACAACTTACAAAATACCAAGATATATGCCTGTTTTGTTTCCTCTGTGAAACTAAAGAGTCCTTCGCAGACTTTGCAGCAGGAGTCCTCACATCATGTTCCAAAACCTCAAAGCACTCAGTCCATTCCATATTCTCGCCCACTTAACCAGCTACCCAAGCTCTGTCTCTTTTCACATTTTCCCTGCAACCAAACTAAAAAGTGCGGCAAAAAGGGCACGGCGGGCCAGCGTTGCCCTTGTCGTCCCGACTCACCCACAGGGGAGACAACGGGGAGGCTGCTTGTCCAGCCGACCAATGGCTCAATTTCATTCTGAATGGCACGCAGCATCCAGGCTCTATGAAATGGAGCCTCATAATCAAATTGAAAAGCCTCAGTGCAGAACAGTTTAAATGAAAGCAACTCTCTGCCTCGCTTCTCTCTCTTTCTGACTCTCTCTCTCCAGCCAGCTCAAATCTAATAGAAAATCATAATTCTTTAGTGTTGTATGGGGAACTGTGCTGCAGTGTGGAAGGCTTATATACCCTAAAAATGAAATTGGACATTATAAAATGAAATGTGTGTGTTTGTGAGTTTGAGCATGTGGGTGCCAGTCTGTTTAATAATCTGTGCGTGTGTATGTGGGAGGGTGGGAGGATGTGTGCATATGTGTACTAGTTGAACAAGCTGAGCCTCAGCGAGGCGCTGGATTAGGTCGGAAAATGACGCAGAATGTGCAGCAACGAAACAAGCATGAGGAGGAATTGTTTGAGAAGATCCACATGTTTGTGAGTGTGTAAGAATCTGAACAGCAGACAGATGCCGACAAGGCTGACACAAGACCAGGGACACGAAAGAGATGAAAGAAGAGGGAAGAGCGACAAAATAAGGCAGAGATCTAGAAACTGAGGAAACATGAAAGGGAGAGAGGGGAAAAGAGAAAGAGATAAATGAAAGAGAGGAAAGACAGCTCCCTGTGGGTGTCTCTGCCAGCCCCTGGAGTGATTGAGGGCTGCAGGCTACACTCTCCAGTTTGTCCCTGCACACTAGACGCTGTCACATTTCTCTGACAGGCCAGCAGGCATCAGGGCTCCTCTGTCCATCCCTGACCAGCATGTGGGTCATTACTCAGCGCTGGTAAAGACAGAGGAAAACCAGAGGCTGCAGCCCTACATTCATAAAAGAAAACCCTCTATCACATCTCTCTGTGTGCTGCGGTAATGGAAATAAACAATATATATTTAATGTGATCTTGTTAGAGCATCTAATGTTCAAATATGAATAGCACAGGCACATTTCACATTTCAGGAATAACACCATGTATTAAAATTTGTCATCTTTATCTGCATCTAAGTAGAAATGCTATTTCCTTGCAGGAGCAGAAAGGGTGAGCCTCTGTGTGCGAAGTCTTATCACCCTATACTTCATGTCCTTATATCTCTGTAGGGATGTCTGCTGTTAAATAATGGCTGTTCTGCCCTTCTCTGGGATAAGTTGAAGCTAAGTGTTACACACAGCAGTCCTAGGGATTGAAGAGGCAGCCAACGTTCAAAGAGTTTTCACAGCATATTCTCAAACTGACTTTGCATGTCTGGTAAGATCAGCAAGTGTGCGGACAACTTGCTTCATATGCACTGAAGTGGGCAGCTCATATGTGTGTTTAAGCACATGAAAAGCACATTGCTAAGTGTGGTTTTCACCTCATCCATTTATTCAAACATTTCCAGTCTATTCCAATTTACTCATGTCTGTGCATATTGTACATGTTCAGTGTTTAACATCAGTAATGCCGCAACAGATCACCATCATCTGCAACTGTATATTGCACTGTATATTGATTTAATATTGACATTGTGACATGAGATTTAATATTGTCTGTGATTGTGTCTATTATGATATAGTAGGGCTATCACGTTTAATAGGAAATTCAAACTACTGTTCCAATAGGGGAGAAAAAAAAGATTTGTAATGATGTATTTGAATTATAAAATTCAATGTGTCCCTCCAACCCATTGCTGCCATTGTTGCCCATCAGTAAGCTGGGCTATTAATCTTCTCTTTGCTAACGCTAAATGGCTACTACAGATAATCATGACACCAAACCATCTGAGAAGCAATGTTTGGAAGCATTTTGGATTCGACACAATAGATGGAAAAATCATGCAACGTGTTGATAATTTTTTTTTACTGCAACTGCCTTACAGTAATGTTAGCTTGTCACTCCAGTGAAGTAGCAGAAGCACGGTTATAGTTTAGGATGAGGCACCACAGGTTGTGTTTGAATTCATTTAAAAGCCGTGCTAATTGAAAACACAACAGCCTCATGATATAGTAGCTCAAATGTTTTTGCAGTTAAATAATATAATTTCCTGGACTTATCTGTCTGCTCTAATCTATTTTATTCTGACTCCACTTAATTCAGGGTGAGTTTTTTGTATTAGAAACAGCTTGTCGTCTGACGATTATGTTCATATACAAATGATGTGAATTAGCAAATGTGTTCTTCTTACGGAAGATAATGGTGCCTAGATTACATTATTTAATCAACATACCAATAGTGAGGAAAGGTTTATATTGAATATAACTGCAAACTCTCCCAGCACAAAATGTTCATACTCACCATATGTGCAGAACATTCACATCAATGTATCTAAATTTGTCCTCTCTACAATATTAACTCCTGTCCTGAATGATTAAAATGGTTATGTTTAGACAACTCAAACACTTGGTTAAGGTTAGGGAAAGATTGTTAAGTCTTGAAAAACTCTACACTTATTTAAAACACGAGACAGGACACAATGACTTCCATATTTAACTAAAACCACAATCTTTCTGCAGGCTTAACCAAGTATTTTGGTATTTGAACTAGTCTTTTTATTCGCAGGATCAAGAATGGTTTTGAATTGGCCCGTCTTTTAATGAGAACAATTAGTTGCAAGTGGTAGGGGTCTGCAATATAGTGTCTATTACTATCAGTGGCCTTGATGGAATCCCCATGGGGAAGACCCAACACAGCATCTCAGGGAGGGCATAAAATGCACCAATGAAATCTACACAAAATAAATTGTGATAATACTTCAAAATCAAGGTCAGAACTGTAGTCGCCTCAGGGATGCCATAACCTTTACTTAGGCGAAGAACCGCACTAAAAATATGGGGCAATCGTGTTAACTCACAACAGAAACAAGATGAGATTGTTTTACTGTTTAGTTCAGTGTTGGCATTATTTAAAGATCACATTCACTCCAACTATGAATCACCTGAAAGATGATGTGGCCAGAATTAGTTTTTGTTTTTTTTGTGGTGTATTTCATAGTGGTAACAATATAAAAGTAATAAAACAGAAAGACGAGCCAAACAAAAGTAAGATAACAATATTCCTACTATGTGCACATTATAAAAGAACACTGAGGAGGACTGTAAAAACATGCCCTTTCAAACCAATGAAATAATCCATGTTAAATGCAAGGTTGTGGCTGCAATACATAAACATACAAGATTTGTAACAAGATGTGATTCTGTCTGTAGATTTCACTGTCCATACAGCATGCAGTTAAAATGATGGTAGCTTGATAACAGAGACATTTATTGGCCCACCACCATCACCACCACCACCACTCTCATGCTCTCCTCTTGGAGATTAACAACAACAAAAAAGCAGTCAAAAACAAGACAAAACCTCCATTGAGAAAGAGGACACAGGTACATGCCTGTGGGAATGTGTCACTATTAGGACTAATAACGTGCTGTGTTCAACAGAGACACAATGCTGTTATAATTAGGGCCAGACAAGGTTACTCTATATGTACTTGTGTGAGTGTGTGTCTTATAAACTAGGTCCTGGGGAGATTGGGGTTAGAACTGATGGGGGGTGGGGGGTTACTTTCCCTGTGGGACACCCACTGCCTAATTAGGAACAATTTCAATTTCCAGCAAATTAGAGGAGGGCGTTGTTAGAAACTTGATTTGTAGATCGGGGCCATAATGGATGGACTGATCCTGGTAAAATGGCTAACAAAGTGAACCTTGAAGCTGTTGATGTGTGGAAAAGTTAATCAGGAGCAAATCATCCCCTGAAACGTGTAGCTGCTCACAGAATCACGCATATGAACCAACACTGAAAGACACACATGACACAAAATGTTCCTGTACAAATAAAAACCATTTGACAAGTGCTAAATGAAATGGTGGGAAGGTGTCCTACTTATAGCAGAGGTTTGACATGATACACCTATTTTTAGATTCAGCATGACTTACACTTCCCGAGGATAACGTTATCTCCAATATCTATCATGAATACACGTCTATAAATCCTCTTAGAAATAATGTTTTTAAAAGTTGCCCTTTCAACTTCAGAACTTACCGAAGAATCATCACATTTTTAAGTTTATTTCAGTGTAAAAGTAATCCAGTGATAGCTATCTCTACATTACTATGAGTACATTGTAAACAAGAACTGCATATAGCTAATTCGGCATACTTTTAATGATGCCATTGTCTCAGTTTGCCTGAACTGGACTCACAGTGTTAGACTTTGAAAACCCTTGACTTTTTTTAATCAGAAAGAAGGGCTCTTATATAATACAACACACCCATTAGACCCAATCAATCACTCCATCTCTCCACCGCAGGCAAACATTTGACAAAAATGACCAAAAAATATTCCTGAAACTAGTAAATGTCACTTAACCAAAAATGCTTACCCAGAGAAAAACATACAGTATAACTTGGAAAGTGGCCAGTAGGGCCACTCAAAGCTGAGTAAGTTAGTTTGCACTCAGTATTGGTAAAAACCACTCATAAATGATACAACAGCACAGGAGGCCAGGCAGCATGTGAGAGAGCATCTCAGACATAACTCAGGTGTGTGAGCATGAGCAGAGTGTCCACAACAATTTCCACAACTGTGAAAAGTTACTTTCAAATTCTTGAAATATTTGCTGTACTGTGCTTTCATTTTTTGATATATGTATATTTATATTATTTAAAAAACTTTTTTGGTACATCTGGAAAGAACAGAGAACTTAAAAATCAGACAGAAGCCTTGAAAATATTAAACTGCACTTTACTTGTCATTGAAATTTACAAACCATCCATTCCAGGTGAGATGGGTGACACTATAATGTCTGTTGAATATCTCACATCCGATTATCTCAGTCTTGGTGTTGATGTGTGAATGCCTCCATAAAACCTGCTGCTTGAAGTTTGACATTGTACATGGAAATGGGACTAGAAGAGCATTTCAGCGTTGCACTAATCAGCTCTCTAAAGTGCCCTCTTTATTTTAGCTAATCAACAGTATTGCCCCATTCACCCCATAGACTCCCATTATGACTGATTGCCTGATTGATGCCAGATTTGTGCTGATAACCCCCTCATAAAGAGGCAGACGCAATCCTTGACACATTCCCACACAAAGTGAGTCTTATGAGAGGAGGTTTAGGCCAGAAACCACTGTCGTCTCATTCTTAGTGACACACATCCTCTAAACCCTTCACAGTGTCATGTGTAAGACAAAAAAACATTCCTCATAAGAATTACGTTCACATAAAGTCAATTTGCATTTACTAGGCTACATACATTTTGTGGAGACATAATGCCACCCTGATTTTGTTTTTAATCAACGTATTAGGGATGTCACTTTTTTAATAAATAATGTTAAAATGGATGAAAGCTAACACTTCATCATTCACTTAGGTTAATCCTAAACTATGTTGTATAACTGACATTGCTTACTTCATTTGTGGCACCTCAGCAGCTTCACTTGAGTGACAAGCTAACAGTTTAGCCTGGTTCCAGACTTCTAAATTATCCCTGATTTGTTTAGCTATTTAAAGTGAAATAAAATGGCGACTTCTGATTTGTTTTGACAGTGATGATACTGTAAGGGAGCTGCATTTTTATAACTCACTCAACAGTCTTACTCTACCTTTATTCAAAATCTTTCCATCAGTTGTGTCAAAAATGCATCCACATCTGTACAGGACGGGTTGAAAGCTAAATACATTTTGCATTACAGATAAAAACAATTGTCTAATTTACTGACAGGGCAGTGAGTAAAGGCTGGAGTTTAAGACGCAGCCTGTTGCGCTTAAAGTATACACTGTGAATTCTGTAAGGTCGTTACTTAATATAACTTTTTTTTTTCAATGATGACCATCTCAATTAAGAAGAAAAAGTGAGCGCCAAATCAAAATAAAGGTAGTATTCTAAGTATCAGAAAACTATATTTGAAAATACTTAGTATTTGTTTTCCTCCCTGGCACCTGAAGTATGATCAAGGTTTTTAGGGTTGTGTTTTGGAAACTCACAGCACTGGGAAACATCATGGTTATGGTAAGTACAGTATGGTTACTGTGTGGTTGAGGTTAGCCAATTAAGTTTAAGACTGGTTAAAAATTATAAAGTCAAAATTGAGTGTGGATGTAACGCCCGGCCTCTCATGTTGAAGATACGTGTTTTGTACATCGAACTGTCTACAACAACCTCCTCCCCCAAATCATTTCCTGCATTGGAACAAACTGTTTCCTGGGAATGCAAAACATAATTACAAATTACGATGATATGAACACAATTTGCAGGTTTGAAATTGTGCATGAGAGAGAAATATAGCAAGACTTTGAAAAATAAATGATAACGTATGCAGAATGGTAGTGTATCTGAGTTAGTGTAAATAAGTAACTATTCTACGTGCGGTATTATTATTAGTGTACAGTATGTGAAACAGAATGAGAGAAGAAATTACAGTGAAAATGTATTTAAGAGATACTATAACTGTGTGTGTGAGTATGATAACTTTTTACTGAGAACATTTGTGTAAAAAAGGATGATACTCTATGTAAAAGAAAGTATAGTATAGTATAGGAGAAAGATTCTAACAAAAGCCTATGAGTGATGAAAGTATGTGACAAATAGTCGTGTGGGAGAGTGGGACTGTAGCCACTTCAGTGTACATTAATGTCACGTAGAGCCCCTCCATTGTCATTCAAATGTACAATTACCCTCTCATACATATGTCTAACATAAGTATGAGTATAGTTGTGTGTTGGAGAAAATAGTGTATATGTAGTAGTTTGTGACTGCACATGTAGGAGGGCATAGTAGTGTGAAGGAGCGTATAGTGTAACATTATGCAACATTATGATGCTGTGTGAGAACAAGTATGATTTATGATCTAAATAGACTATCATCCCAATACTTCTTCCCACTCATCAAAACGACCAATAACACATGTGGTCAGGAGACGGAAAAAAACACACACAAACACACCAAATCACAAAAGCTGGAAATATAGCTTAGTCTATGTGGACCCAGAAGACCAAACCATCTTCATTAGGTGACAGTTCCCCTGGCAGCTATTTGATATCCCAACAGGACCACAGTGGCCATATATTCCTCACTGACATTATCACCCTTAAATGATCCCGTAGCCCACACTGCAATCCCACAGTTTTTACCTCTTATCAAAAAACATTTTCACTATTTTAAAATTCAACAACAGTATCAACGTATAAATGCTACTGCCTGACAACATCTATTTTCATTGTGAGGTGATTGTAAGTCATTTGAAAACAAGCCCTCTGTAAATTCAGGCTCAGGCAGTTTCTTTCTTTCCCTGAGGCAAAAACATCAATAGCAGGGAGAGAAGCCAGGACAACCTATAGCACAGGACAGATCGATAGCGCAACAAACTCAGTAAAGATTGACTGGAGAGTTGCCTGGAAACGTCCCGCTTGAGATTTATGATGGGAAGAGGACACGAGCCAGCAGGAGAAGCTAGAGGACATGAGAGGGAGAGGAAGAGAGACTGATGGGGAATCAGGAGAAGTCACTTTTTTTTTTTGCATTTCAGGGTCAAAGTGAATCGTCACCAATGCCTTGGAGAAAATAAATCCATTTTAAATACCAATAAATAACATCAACAGGTTTTTCCCTGCACCTGTGTGCAGTTTCTCTTGGAGAATAAACAACAATAAGAAAACAACATAATATCTTAAACTCTGTTAATCTGAAAAGCGTTCGGTTTTATTCCCTGTATTCTGGTTATCTTCTATTTGCGACTTGCCCATTGAGAAAACATGGAAAAATCTACTGAAGCAGACAGTATATATGTTTGACATTTCAAGGGGAAAATTACTGAAACAGTGACAAGATGAAATGAGAAGATATCAGGTTTCATTGTGCCACTTTAACAGAGTGCCCTTACCATATGTCACCCGGCTCCATCATGCTCAGACTGGTGCAGCGGTCTTCCACAGACTCAAGCTAATTGAATATCCTTATCTGGCTCTGAACCGCTCTTTTCTCTGATGAAGGGAAACAAAGGCCAGTTGGAAAAGCAGCACATTTGTATTCACCCACAGACCCACAGGGTTAGACCAAACATAACACACCTAGCCTACTGTACTTTACTGCATGGCACTTAATCTTGTTTTCAGGTAAGTGAACCATAACCAGACCCCACACTGTACTGTACTACAGTCAGAGTAGCGGTCTTTCGTGCTAGTCTATTGCGTCTCACATGATAAAAGTTCTGGAAATTGTGCTAACAGCCTCCAGCTGGGATTCTTTTTTTCTTTGGTTATGAAATTAAGTGCTGCAGTTTTCTAATGCCCCCTGGGCCCTTTAGTGTAAATTGATTCTATTTTTAAAAGTCTTTTTTTCCCCTCCCAGTCTGACAAAGAAGAAGAGGTGGCTTGGGAGTGGAAATGGGCAACTGAAAATGGACTCTCAAAGAAAGAGAAGGGAGACATGGAAGGCAGCTTTGTTCGTGAAAGGGTTAAAGAGAAAATGGCAGTAGTGAAAGGGGAAGTGCATAGACCGTGGTGGTGGCCCATTAAGGGGTTAACAGTCGGAGGGAAGCCGATAATGGAGGCTGGAGCAGCTGTATGGGAACTACAGCAAGAAGGGGGGCCACACACCAACCACTAACATAAACCAGAGACAAACAGAGGGAGAGGGAGAGGGAGGGAGGCACCGAGGTGCTACATTTTTCTCATGTTAGCATCATGTGAACACTCATAAACCATAAAGATAAATGAAAATAGCATTGACATATTGTCATAAAATCAATGCTTTTTTAACGTACTTCTTGAACAGTAGTGCAAACACATGCACATGTTCACACCTTTTAAAGCGTTTGGTAAGTTCACCCTCTTTGTAAACACGACAGCAGATGCATAATTAAGCGTGGAGCACCAATGCTGCGACCCAAACAGGAAACCGCTGCCGTGGAAGACGACGGTGCAGCGATACAGTGGTAGATTCCTGAAGAAGAGGGTCTAATGTGACCTTTACCATCTGAAGACAAGACTGTGTGGCACCCACGTGATAATGATAAACTAAAGCTGTCCTCCCACTCATTCACTCACACATTCTCTTTCTCAAACACACAAACACGTGTACAAATGAACATGCAAATGTGCATGAATACACAAAAGACATGCAGCAGAACATACACACACACACGCACCAGAAAAAATGTTGCATGGAGCATGTGTTATTTTCTTCAGCTGACATCACCTGTAGTCGAGCTCAGCCGACCCTCCACAGATCACACTGTTGCCGTATATACATGACAGTTGTCTTTCAGCTAATCAGTGAATTGAGGTAACGAAGGCGAGTAAAAGCTGAAGGAAAGCAGCTTAATTCAACTTGTCTTCTGTTTCAATTTGTAAAGCTTGTGTGTTGCAGAAGAGCCACTACGGCTGACGATAGCACAGCACACACCGTCATTTGTATATATTAGATGCACATATAGCACACACACACACATACACAAGAGTCCTCCAGATTAAAGGCTGGGCTAAATTCTAATTCCCATGGAAACATCTTTTGTTTGTATAAAGGTAACAAATAGTATTCACATTTTCTATAAACAGCTAAAGGCAGAGTAGATCTGACTAGATGCGGATCAGCTGAGGCTTTTTGTTCACTGAATATTTATCAGTGGCCAGAGGAGGCTGTGATTGAGTTTTACAGGGGAACGGTTGTGTATCATGTGCTGTAAATTAAGTAGCACGGTAGCTCAGGGGATCAGCAGTCAAACCCTGACCTGAGGGCATAAAGACCTGATGAGAAGGAGAAGGGGAAAAAAACACCTATCCAACAAAAGCGCGCAGGGAGAGCAGGGAACTTATCGTGAATACACACACACGTATTCTAGCACAAGCACCCTGCCATACAAAGCAAACACTCTCTGTACGGAATTTCACAACGGCAGGAGAAGCTTTCCAAACTTGCTTTTTAAAGGGCAGGTGGCAAGCAAAGCGTTATCAATTGTGTGAGCAAAGTATGAGGAAATCACACATCTCTCACATTTATTGTTACTGCTAACAAATACTGTGTTTAACAAGCATTTTAAAAACAGCAAGCAGGCAATATTGAAATGACTCAATGGTTGACCTCATAGGATATGTAGAAAGAAGCACGCACACACCTGCACACACACACGCATATAAAGCGAGTATTGTACGTCTGAACCTCTCAAACACTGTAATGAACGACAAATATCTGCTTACAGCTGCATTACTCATACTCTCATACTCTTTTGTGTTGTGATCATGCCCTAATGCAGGAACAGCCTCAGATCAATGACCTAATAAGCCATAAACCATATGCATTGTGGTGATACATTATAAGCCTGGCATCCCTTGGCTAGCATTTCACAGGAATTACCATATAAATGAACTGCGGTCATTTATTAAGCAAAGAGCCGTGGTGGGGACTTGGCATGCAACGTGGTAGGGAAAAAAAACAACAACAAGAAATTGTAAGTTACAACACACATTAGAAAAGGGAAACATCATGAGAGGTCGAACAGTCAAGTTACAAATTGCATTGACTGCTGGCAGTGCGAAAACATCTGCCATGCTGTGACTCTACCCGCGGAGTAAGTAAGCAGCGAGGCTCACGGCGACCGAGGAAACCCCCAACACGCTTTCTTTCCACTCTTTGTATTCAACTGGACTGCAAGTAATTCAATACACCTCTCCTTGTGCAGGCTCACTTAAACGAAACGCAAAGCGAATGAACTATATCAAGTGGAGCTCTATTTGAACACCACTTACAGTAATGTAAGTGTTTGTGTGGGCTACCCTACAGTGTGTGTGTGTGTGTGAGTGAGAGAGAGAGACGTGGACATGTGCGCAAGCCCGTACTGTACGTCTGTATTGCATGTGTGTTAAAGCCAAGTGTCAAATGTAAATCCAAAAAGATAGTTCTGCACGATTCCTTGACCAAACTCCATAACCCAGAGAGAGACTGCCACACAATACCAGGCTGATCTCTCCATAGCAACACACATGGTAACACAAATCTATTTCAGAGCAGGAGCGCAGCACTTAAACACAGCCGAGAAAAAAAAAAAGAAAATAGGGAAAACCGCAATCAATTATTAAAAGAGCTTCATGTTCATACTTACTGCCTGTGTGTTGCCAGCTGCAGCCGAAACTAAGAGGCTGCTACAGCTCACACCTACCTCTCCTCATACAACTGTTATCAGAGATCTACAGCAGCGCCACTCCTTTGTCATACACAGAGGATGTGAACTAAGATCTGCCCCTTGTCTGACATTTTATTTTTTCAGCAGGGTGTGTTTACTTTTAAGGTGTTGGCTGCCCTCGCAGACTTGAATGCAGGGGGCAGTGGAAACATGGATGCCTAATGAGAGAAAAACAAACGCATTGCCTGTAACAACAGCGGAGAGATGACCGATAGAGAAAGTTTAAATCAACATAATGTTTCTCCTGGCATAATCCCGCCAGTAAATCATAACACTGTAAGCAGATCTGTCGACATCAATTGTTCCAAGCTCCAGCATTCAATGTTACCTCAGCGATATTACAAAGCCAACACAAACACACAACAGATAAGATAAACTCCTTTTTTTAAAGACAGCCAGCAGCCCAATTACCTCAGCATTTTCCTTAATTCAGACAAGAGGAAAGCTAAAAAAAAACAAAAACAAAATGCAAGTGCTGTTAGGATTCACGTAAAATAAATTATCTTAGTTGAACACTGAAAAGAGAAAACAGGAGAAATACTAAAGACTTTTGAAAAAGAATTTTGAAAAAGGAATAGGTGTTATTTTATCTTTCTTTATAGACAATACTTGTTGTGTTGCAGTTCATGTTTCTGGGGAACAAAATCATTCACTTTCAATTTTTCAAAGCTGTGCACACACAACCACCACTAAAAGCAACCCCACTAAATCCTCCAGACATTGTCAAAGAGACACTAAGTTGGTTGCAAGTGCCACTTTGATATATATTGTGTTGACCTTTGCTAGATCATATAGGGTGATTATACGCGTGTTGGACTGCAGTTTGGCAGGATCTGCACAAAAGGCTTTAATGTAATAGCTTTCCTCCTCTTTCAAGCCATCCATTCTGCAATGACACATACAACCTTATGTTCTCCAGAAAGGTGGGATGGCGCACACGCACACACACACACACACACACACACACACACACACAAAGCTCCAGCAGAGCAGCTTACAGGCCCCGTGCACCCAGCAAACATGGTTGATGTGACAGGAGAAAGAGGGAGGCTATGAATATTTTTATTTATTCTTTTTACTTTTAACTCTTCATCCGATTTCTACATTTACTTTTCCTAGACAATTTTACTGAACTATGAAACCATAGATTTGCATCACATGATAACTAGTAAATGGTGAACATGAGGCACAAAGATGCGTTGGTCAAATTTGTAGTGCTGCAATGATTTGTCGATTGGCTACATTTAGTGAATAATTGATTTCAAAGAAATATGACAAACTTTCTGTGGTTCAAATATGAGGATTTGCTACCTACTTTGCTACAAAATTTGAACTGTTGGTTTTACAAACTAGACAATCTGAAGATGTCACCCTGGACTCTGGGAAATTGTAATGAGGATTTTACAATATTTTCTAATAATGACAATTAATAAAACTGTCAGCATTAATCAGTGGATGGAATTATTTGACATCGTCTCATGTAACTTTCTGCAAGAAAGTAAGTAAGCATATTTCCCAATGTATTTCTTGCTTTTTATAGAACAAATTATGAACAGGCAAAAAAAGACTTCCTTCTGTTGGTGGATTTCTTGCCCTCTAATTTTGAACTTTGATGGCATTTTATTAAGTTTAGAAAAAACGTGTTAATTTCTACCCCTGAATGGCACCAAATCTAATCACAGGTTTCTGCTTAACATAATGTCTGTGGATCTTCAAACAAGAGCAAATCCACCAGTTTATGTACTACACTGTCCCTGCAGAAGATATCACCATAGCAGTAAGTGGCAGGCATTAGAGTACTTACACAGCCTTTCACAATAGAAGCAGCAATGCACCTTTGAAAGCACAATGTATTGAGGCAGGACACAATATTGTACTACCTGCCATCAGTTCAGTGGGCTAGCTATTGAGTTTCAGGGTGTGCTGTGGGATACTGTAATCGTATACACTTTATCAGGCTTGTTCTGTCACAAGTGTTTTGTTTAAGGGATTTCAAATGGGGAGCGGTGGTAGGGGCTGTCTCATTGAGGGCATGTCAATAAGATGTAACAGCGATCCCACAAATATCCATGAATAGATAAGCGTGTCTAGCCGTATCAAATTACTTGGCATGCTCCGATCTGAGAGGAAAAGGTTTGATACTTAGGCAGAGTCCGTCATGGGAATACTTGTAAGATTTTTTCTTTCTTTCAGATTTCCAGTTTCATGATTGAAAGTGGTTTATGTAATAGTTGTGCAATAAATAAATGTCTTGTTTACAGTGGAAAATACATGGTGGAAAAATGAAAAACAAAAAGGAGATAATTAAGATGTAAGAGTGCAAAAAGTTGTCTTGAGATCTCTGTTGTCAATGGCTTCTTAATATGCAACTTGCTACGTCAACTTGCTACAGTGACTGAATATTTTCTGGTATAAAAATGTATGTAAAATAAAAAATCCCTAGTATCATAATCAGAATGGACTTAAAAAGACGTAACAGCCCTACAGCTTGTTGAAATCCCAGCTGCTTCAAACAGTAATGAGTATTCCCTTTGTAATGCTGTTTTACACTATAATTACTACAACATGGGCTTACATTCTCTGGTATACAGTCCTTATATGAACTTAACAGATACAATGTAATAGCATTAAATGGATGGATATCATGTATTTGTATTTTTGGTTACATTGTTGGTGATTCACATTAAGGACCAAACACATTTAAGGTGATGAAAAGGTGCACAATATCCGACACCATTAACTCGATGCCTCTACAGCGCAGTGCACGCAGAAGATTAGAAGAAAATGAAGCCCTGGGGATGTACTGGTACACCTCTCATATCATGTTATAACATTGCCTTAAAAGTTCCACTATTCTTAATTTACTTCACGTCTTGAGTTTAGCTTCTCTCTCAGAAAAACACCCTGTCATTTTTAACTTCTAAACAAGATGGTACTTTGAGGGGAAAAAAGTTTACTTTCCCTTCAGTCATTTGGTCATTTGGGTGTTCTGCTGATGCTCCAAAATAGAGCCAAGTTGAGAACAGTCATGTCAAGGTGGTTCAATGTACACCCTTTTGATACTGGTGCCAGCTCAGCCCCTGAAAACAGCTGCGGCATTTTAAAGAGGAGTCCGACGCGCGTATTTAGATGCTGCACCCTCATCAGTGCCACCTTTTCTCTTTCCTATCCTATGTTATAAGAAACTTCACATAGACTGCACCTGGAGGAAATGCTGGGGGAGGAAAAACAAGGACAATGGTGGGGACTAAATCGATGCTCATTTGAAAATAAAGATAACTTTGAACCAAAATGTTTAGTCAACGGAAATAACTGGTGGTAAAAAAAAAGTGTGAGGTTAGATTCCGTTCAAACAATGCCTTTTAGCATCCTGCAGTTTGATTTAGCTTTTTCTGGTTTACCTTTCTCTGCAAGATTCAAAATGCACCAAAACAAAAGAGAGAGTGTTCAACTCACTCATTTACCTTCAAAACACTGAACAATTGCACATGACTAATCTTTGACACTCAAAACCACTTTCCCAGATCACTTATTGTGAGGTTTCTGTAGAGTGTATAGCAACATTTATACTATTGTTCTACATCTTTAATTAATGATTTAAATACATTTACATAATTTAAATCATATGGCTTTGAATTGATCTTCTTAATTCCTCCTTTCTTTTTTTCTTTTTCAACACATACATGCTGACACACACACACACACACACACCTTCCCACTTGTCACTGCCACCATATATGAACTTATCTTGCCTGACATTATGTCCTCAATATGTTTTCATCCATGTTGTTACTTAGAATCTTTAATCCAATCAACATGCATGCATTTCTTGTCGTCATTTGTGTGGCCAGATCTTATGAGGTTGATGTTTTTACTTCTCTTGTTATTATACATAGCCTATCATATGTGCAATCATGTGCAATATATATATATATATATATATATATATATACACACACACACACACTTTCATAGTAGAATATTGTTATTATTTACCGGCTGCTTCTTGTCTTGCACCAAATTTATTTCAGTACTTATTACCATGGAAGTGGGAGTACATGTCAATACGTGTACTTGTTTTACCATGTGACTTATTTTTCTCTCTCCTGCACTGTCCACTTTTGTTGCATCAATGTACATTTCTCCATTAAAGGATTTCTGATTCTGATATATAATACACATATAAGGCGACTGTAGAATGATATAGTATGGGACTGTTGAAGTGCAAGACAGCTCTTCAAGCAGAACATACCGCACATGCTAGTGTAGAAAGTGAGTTTGGTATGTGTTGAACACTGTGCATGGAGCTGCTCACCCTGACAGGTACAGGCCTGGCGACATAAAGCCAACCATTGTGTCACAACGGTGTCTGGAAGCCAAAATATTAAAATTCCCCCGCTCCGATGCCCCTCTGTTCTGTGGAAACAACAAACGCTTTGTTTCTAATTCGGCTGCCAGGGAGCGACATTTGAATATTTTCCGTGGGTTACCCAAAACAACACTGCAAGATGGAACAGGTGTGTGTGCGCGTGAGTGTGGGTTTCGCGATCGCGTTTGTTTGTCTGTGCGTGCGCGTGCGCCCAAACGAAACAAATGCCAGGTTAGATAAGAAACATCACGCACTGGGTTACATGTACGGTAGTTGCATCGCTGCTTTTGGAAAAGCTGTCTAACATTGAATGACGATTCAAATACCCCCCCCCCTCCTTTTTACATACACACACACACACAGCACGCGCGTGCACACCATACACATAGGCGAATGTACTCTTATCAAAATCATACGACAGGCGTGGTCATTGAGTGAAAACGTTCAGGCCAGTTTGTTTCTGTCATTAGAGGCTAATTACATCCGATATCGCAGGAGAAAATGTGGGAAAATCTACCTTATGGAGGTCGATGCGTATCCTCTCCTCTCCTTTATGCGGGCTCTCTGGCCACAGGTGATAGCTCGAGCCGTAGTTGGGGCTGTCTTTGCTGCTGTTGCTGACAGTCGCAGACGAGTTCCCCGCGTACGCCTGTTGTGTTACCGAAGGGGTTACGCGGGAGTCGCGGCTGTGTGGCTGCGCCTGATCGCCTTGCACGGAGATCCTCCCAGACTTATTGCGGTCTTGTTCACAGTGCTGCGGACGCTGGGGACAGAGCCCCAGTGCGCCTTGCTGCTGCTGCTGCTGCTGCTGCTGCTGCTGCTGCTGCTGCCGCTGATGCTCTTGCTGCTGCAGCAGTGGAGCCTGGTGAGTCCTACATAGCTCTCCTGAGCCGCTGGCGCAGTAGTTGATAGGCAAGCTGCTCCCCACCAGTAGCTGTTGCTGCGCTCGCAATTGTGGGATCTGTTGCTGCTGCAGGTCCTGAGTCTGAGACTCGAATGCTCTCCTGTTAGCCTCGGTTGACTCACATACATTTAAAGAGCGCCCTTTCTGTGAGTTGGCACGGATTCCTTCAGGGGAGGGGTCCCTCTGTTGGAGTCTTAAATGACTGTGCTGCTGCTGCTGCTGCTGCTGCTGCTGCTGCTGCTGCTGTTGCTGTTGTTGCTGTTGCTGTTGCTGCTGCTGTTGCTGCAACAACTGCCTCTGGTCTCGGTGCCCTCCTGCTCCTCCTCCTCCCCTGCAGCGTTCCACGATGCTTGCCTGTTGGTAATTATTGGCACTCCTTCGGAGTCGATCCCCCCTTTTAGATTCCCGGGAAAACAGCAGAGAGGAGGAGGACGACGTTGGTGGCGGCGGTATAGGAGGCGGAAAAGGTGCGGGGGTCTGCGGTGGGAGAGGATCGACAGGATGGGGCTGGTTTTGAGAAAAGCTCGCCTCCTGCTCGGAAAAACTGCAGTGGCAGCTTGGAAAACCAGGCTGCTTCTCAGACTGCGACGGCGGCTGCTGCTGCTGAGAGCCTACCGGGGCCCAGGGATCCTGCTGCAGGTGCGCCGGCTGCCCGGTGCTGGGTTCACCGCCTCTGTGTGAAGGTCGCCGGGCGGTGTCGTAGCTCGCCAGAGGTAGAGGGTCGCCGCTGTGAACGGGTCTCCGAGAGGGCTGGCTCAGACAGGGGAGCTCCTGGAGGCTCTGGCGGTGAGCGGCGGTGGCTGAAGTGCGGTCTCGGTGGTGAGAAGAGGGCGGGGGCGGCAGGCTGAAAACAGGAGCGACTGGGTCTGAGCTCTGCTTGCTGCTTGCTTGCTTTTCGTCGGGGATTTGGTGCTGATGGACAGCTCCCGCGTACCGATGCCGCATCCCCTTGATCGCCTCGTCTCGCTGTGGTTGCTCCTTTGCCGTGCAGAGCTCCGACACCCGTTCATTGCGATCAGTCCCAGCAGAATAGGACCGACTTGTATCATTGGTAGGTTTGACCAGGACCTGCCTTAAAACGTCACCGTACAGCCAAAACACCGCCTTCGACTGAATATCGGTCCATTGCCTGCTATGCGCACAGGTTGCAGCGGATCGATCACTCCTTAAGGCTGTTAGGATATTACAAGAATGGGATTATCGAGATGTAGAAACGTGTCCAAATCCTGCTCACGTGGTCGATCATCTAAATCCACTGTGGATCCAATAGATAGACTTTGTCAATGTTGCCATAACCACCCCGTATAATCAGAAATCACTTTTACTGCTACGTCACCCAAACAGATCCATAAGGCCTGTCAAACACGATGCTTTGCCCATATATCCTGAACGTCTCTAAGATCAAATCCAAAATGACTACTTTCCCTCCTAGTTTGATGCCCATAAAGTGGACTCGTTATTTAAAACTCGTGAGGGGAGCAATAAACGCACTCTTGAGATCGATTTCCAAAACACATTTCCACTTGTTGGCCCATAGAGAAAGCACACGACAAACCGGGCTGTAACGATTATCTCACACCACAGAGCCTGAGCCTTGCAGTCTGGCAGTTAATAATTTAGCAGAATATGCCTGGTTTTGTATTACCAGGCAGAAATATTTAGAATGGGAGCTGCATGCACAGCCTGCAGTCGGCTCGCAGCCTGCTTTGTGTGTGTGTGTGTGTGTGTGAGAGAGAGAGAGAGAGAGAGAGAGAGAGAGAGAGAGAGAGAGAGAGAGAGAGAGCCGCTGCTCGCTGCTGCATGCTCTCAGTGTAACATGGTAAAGGCTTTACTGTCACAGCAGGCAGGAACCCGGCTAGATGGAGACAGAGAGAGACTGGGCGCAGACGGCGCTGTCCGTGGTGCTGAAGGAGTTAGGACGCGCATCACTAAAATAGCCTCCGTGGTGGCGTCAGGTAGCCAGAGGATGGACAACTGTCCATCAGATGTCGGGCAGAAAATTCTAGCGGCTGTGAGGATTATTCATTTGGTCACAAATAACTTAAATTAAAGGATGCATTCAGATTTATGTTTCAAGTTTCTCTGATATGAAAACAATACCCACATTCACACATTTACACTGAGAAAGTTACTATTATCATTTCTATGTTCAATACTGGCCATGGGGTCATCCCTTCCTAGCAGGACTTCACTGTAACAGATGAGGAGCAAAAATCCACAGCGTTTCCTTGTTGAGCTGTAGTGGATGGATAGCAACACAAAGAGGGAATTAAAAGGTTGTAATTTTAGAAGATGCTCCCTTTATTTAGTATTATTTTAGTTTATTTAGTAAACTCAGTCTGCTGAAACCTCAAATTCTGTCGCTCCAGACCTCAGGTCATCATGTGTGGGTTTTCTAAGTAAGTAAGTAAGCTTTGGATCTGTAGCAGTGTTACAAAAGTTACTAGGTTCTTTAAAGGGACACGTCAAATATACCATGAAGTACATGAAGAATCTCAGAGAATGGTCATTCATTAAGACCTGGAGAGAACAATATAAAACCACTGGAGCAATAAAAAAAAGCCAGCCTAGACAGGTAGGTTTTGAAAAGCTTTTTAAAATACTGTACAGACTCTACTAAGATCTACTGAGAGTCTGTTGGATGGTTCTGAGCTTGGACTGTGCAACGTCTAACAGCATCTGATTGTGTTAGGGGTCTTGGTGTCAAAGAAATCGAAAATGTGCATTTTGTAACTCCCTATTATAAGATCCAACTTGTTACTTTTTCTTGTATTTTATTTTTCATATTCTTCTTGGTGTGTTATGCTGCTTTGTGCTGTATGCATTTGAATGCAAAGCACATGCCTTTAGAATACATCTTTGCAGGAACAAGGGCTGCAGATTCTGTCCCCCCATCTCTCTTTGTGTAAGTACTTGGTCACTTCACAGCCGGTGTGGAGAGGAGGAATGATGACAACCAACAATGCTTATAATGTACACATCGGAATATAAGCATTGTTTTAAGGATTTTCTGAATGGTTTCCATCCTTTCACGCTTTATAAGAACAGGTTAGTATTTGAAAATATACAGCATAATTGACACAAACACACCATTTTAGTGCAGGAGAGAGACGTTGAGGCTAAGCCAAAGAGACAGGAGGGGATAAAGATGGAGCCAAGTTTTACATCATACATTAGCCATTCTTAATAAGTAATAATCCTTTCCCCTAAAGCTGGTTCAGCCATTTGGAGTTTTGATGGGTCTAAAGACTGCAGCAGTTGCACACTTTCCCTAACCACTGGAAGAAAGCTGAGGTACACTCTGTTTTATAGCCACCTGAAGTACTGCAGGAATTTGGAGAGGAACTCCGGGGCTGCATTAGAAACCTGATCATTTTCATTAAGTAATTGGTTGCTGTGACCTTTGTGAGTTCCTTGGCAAGATGGAGTTTCATTTGCTAGTTTGGGAAGCAATGTTACTGCTTCCACATGAATAATTAAATCAAACTTTACAACTCCTGGACACACACAAACTCTCATTCACCAACCGACTATCAACGCCAAAGCCCACATTTCTCTCCGTCCTGCCTCTCTCGCCTTTACACCCACCCACCACCATAATGACACTAAAATATTTCACTCAAACAGCCTCTTTCTAGCAAAAGCTACCACCAGAATTTAGTGCCGCTTGGATTTGTCCCATGCAGCCGTCAAACTTGGCCGGTCCGGCCGTGTTAAAGTATATTGCGCTTGCGTCCCTGCCTTGTTGGCTCCAGGAGGGAGAAGCAGCGGAAGATCTGTGACACTAAAATGGTAGAGGAGGAAACATGGAGGAGGCCAATGGCTGCAGCACGTAACATAGGAAGTAGATAAGAAGCCTGTAATTACAGAGAAAGAGAAATCCAACCAGAGCGAAGCAGAGAGATGTGTATTTGTGTGTGTGTGTGTGAGAGAGAGAGAAACCGGACCGCGAGGGAGAGATATCTAAAAAGAGCAGGTGCGCCAACACAGAATAGATCAAAAGAGTTAAATTGAAAGAAGAGGAAGACTGAGAATGTGTTGTACTGTGAAGTGAACCAAAAATAATTACACACAGGTACAGAGATTAGCCTATTATCTTAACACAGAATCATTTACACTGAAAGATAAGTCATATGTGGGGGGTTTTATAATTGCTGTTCTTACAGATATTTGTGTTCCTCTGTATTATTTCTTGGTATCTTACTGTATATTGTGTTATGTGTCCACCAGGTTTGTAGCTAAAGTCCTGTTAATCCAAATTGAGGATCTAAGGATAGAGGGTGTCATATGTTGTACCGATTTTAAAGCCCTCCGAGGCTTTATCAACAAAACTGACTTGGGTATCGTCAGCGTCCTTCAAAAAGCACATATCTCCAAAACATCAACTTTTAATGAGCTATAAAAAACAAAACTGAAGGTAATATGTTCCAATAATCTGTTTTAAAGTGTGTATTTGGCTTAACAAGTAGGAGCATTTTCTCAACCAGTAAAAATCATTAATTCTTTGCTTTACCTGAAAAATGTAAAAATCCCAAAATTGAAGATACATGCTTTTCACTGGACAGCAACATTATGATACGGTACTGTTATATCATGACAATCGTGTGAGAAAGAGCTTGACTTTTCTGCCTCCTACATTACAAATACAAGTTCATATTTTCTGCCGGAAACTCTGCTGCAGATGCAACTAACAGCAGTTCTGAAGTCAGAAAGAAGTGTAGAGAGGACTTTGTAAAAAAAAAGACACAGGAGAGGTTTTCAAAAACACTTTCTCTTGGCCCCGAGTGCATCTAGTGATAGCTTTGTGTAAGGCAGCCATCTTGAATTAGCCTGTCACTTCTCTGCATGTCATGGCTATGACTGTCATGTCACTCAACTATGACTAACTGGAGTGATGCCTCGAGGAAAGAGAGTTGTGGTGTTGCAGGAGCGACAGCAGGCCTTGATGCAGTGTTATGGCCAGTGAATAATGTGACACATACTCAGCTGGACTGATGCGTCTGGCCTGCGTGAACGCTGATATGCTCCACACATGATAAACAATCTGCGATCCTAGAGACAAGAGACTAGTCGTGTCTCAACCTGGGGGTGCGGCATCATCGAGCACACAGTGTGACCAGTGGGGGATGATACCGAAGGCGCGTTTGAGACAGCGCATCTGGGAGATACATGCTGCCATCCACAGCAGCGGCAGGGCCCTGCGCCCAATGGTGGAATTCATCTCTGACAGCTTACATCATTAGTTAGATTTGCTTCTGTTACTCAAATGACTAAGCAGCTTTGCCATCATTCAAGAGGAGGCAGGTACAGAGAGAGTCATTGTTAAATATCAGCTGACATGTTAGCATCCCAAAGTCCCATAAATGAGTGGAAAAGCCTGTGCAAGGTAGACAACTGTGATTAAGTGTTTTCTATTACTGCCACAAGCAAAGCCAAGGTGCTGGGAATGATTAAGTGGCCCGCGCAGGCAGCAGCTGTAACGCACAGACATGCCAGGTAACATCTGAGATGAGATGTGATGAGATCCCATTGAAGGAATAAGGGGATACTCAAGAAGCATCCTGGGTAATCCTGACACACAGCCATAAGCTTAGAGGAGCAGAGGGGTGAGTATTCTCATCCATCTCAGAGGATGAACAAGAGGGCAATTAGTCACCTTAGACCACACAAAACTCCACACCACCACCACAAACACACACAGATCCTACCACCTTGATACCACACTAAAGAGGAGGCTATCATTGCACATCTCTATTCACTTACTGTAATATTCGATTTGCTCTGGTTTTTAATTATGAGATTATGAATGACAATACGAGGACAATCTCATTGTCAGTGGTAACTATTTCCACAAGAACTACAAAAATATACAGCAACACTACAAAAAACATGCAAAAACCTTCATGTAAAGATAGTTATGGATAGATAAAGCTCCTTCAGAGATTTATTTTTCATTTGACAGCTCCTACTTTCATTTAACTTATTTATCTCTATTGGAGACGTTATCTCACTAGCTTTAAAACGTTATACGTCATACTCTCCTCCTACCTCTAATCAAGGTGCAGCAGTGTTTATGCAGTAATGACGGAGGTGTCTCTGTGTTTTGTCTGCTGCTGCTTGTACATGAAGTCCTTCTTGCTACACAACACACACACCTGCCTTGTTTTCTCCGGCGTGGCCTTGGCAGAAGCATTGGACCATCAACCTCTGTTCACAGAGCACAATGATGTCACTGCATTAAATGGAGCCGTTGATGATGAGGGGAAGTGAAGAGGACAAAGAGAAAGAGAAAGAAAACAGGGCAAGGTCCATTTATAATGCAGTCTTGTGTGTGCGTTTGTGTGAGGTACAATGTGTGTGTGTTTGTGTGTGTGCCCCTCGTACTGGTGTAAAGATGGTTATGACAATATGCTTGTGTGTGTGTGTGTGTGTGTTTAAAACATGTGCCTCAGGGTGTGTGTGCATCAGTGTGCACATGTGAACACATGTGCATACCTGTGTGGGCGGATGGGACCAGCGTTTGACAAGAAAGGCTCAGTTTGCCTAGTTGTAAAATATGGTGATGAGAGATAAAGAGGAAAAAGCTCATCACTAATGCAAAGGTTCAAAGACTCGGCCTCCGTCTCATCATCAGAGCCACGACAAACACAAAGGAGATGACCAACTGACCCCCTATATTCACCACCAGCAGGCAGAGATGGACTGTACACTTGTCTATAAAAAGCACGTCTTAAGAAACATTCTTGAGAAACCGTTTCAAGACCACACACTTAAATGCCTTTCCCACTTATCACCTAATCTGCACAAAACATTTGAAATACTGTACATACAGGTATCCTTATTATCATCAGACTGATCTAATGCAGGGGATATCCCTCTATTTCAAACTGCACACCAGTAACACAGAAATGGTCCATTTTTGGAGGTGTAGCTATGTCAGATAAGAAAATTCATCCTTGCAAAATAAAGTCATACACTAGTGCTGTTAGGTGTGAAAATGCAAATGAGGTGAGCTATAAAGGTTATTAGCTGCAGATATTGGACCCGGCAATTGCCATTTCGTCATGCAATCTTATCACACCCGTCTTTTTTAACTAATACTGATAGAAAAGAGAATGAACTGAAAGCAAAGGCAACGTGGAAAGGAAAGGAAGAAAAGGAAAGGACATACCTTTTATCTGATGGAGGTTGCACAGACTCTCTCCTTGCAGAAGACACATCAATGATGATTATAAATGACAGCAAGAAAATCAATAGTCTCCTACTAAGAATAGGGGCTCTCCCAGTCATTGCAGTCTCCTGTCTGCAAATAACGGGGAATACACGCTCTGGATTTTTGCAAGCACATGCTCAGCTTATTGTTACAGCTATTGGCTGCTCCCTCTTCCTTCCTCGTGTATTTTTACCCTCTCCTCCACCTGTTTGTGCTCTGATAAAACCCAGTTTCGGCTCTGTAATGTCCTTTTTTTGATTTTTGTTTTCTTCTATATGCCTCAAGTCTGCAGTGAAATCTCATTCCCACCTCTGTGCCATGAAATTAATTACAGGAGGGGCGTTTAATATGATTTACAGGGAATCGATACAATTTGGACTTTTATCAATTCGAGACGATAAAATAAAATCTGACACGGTGTGGGTCTCCCGGAGAGAGAAAAAAACCCGCTGATGACAAACCAAGCACTGGAGGGGGGTTTTATGACCTTGTGCGCGCTGACGTCTGCCCCCCACTCTCCCTCCTTCCTCTGAATTGATGCGGGGATTCCTGATGCTATTTTTAGCCTCTTGGTCGTGGAGAGTCGTGCGTGGGTGGAGGAGAGAAAGAGAAGAGAAGCAGGAGGAGGAGGAGGAAGAAGAGGAGCAGCAGCAGGGGGGTGAAGAGGGGGAGAGAGATAGAAGAGAAGGAGGAGAAGAGAAGAGGAGAAAGAGGAGGGGGAGGGTTGTGTGTATGTGTGTGTGTGTGTGTGTGTGGGGGGGGGGGGGGGGGGGGGTCCCAAGGGGCAAAAAACGCCCCCACAAAAAACCCAAA